>JAOTQG010104193.1:0-13072 GCA_025631175.1 Iris virginica
TATAAATATAATATTGAAATATGAGGAGTTTATATAAAAATATACATATATATTAGATATCGGTTCGGTTTGGTTCGGTTTGGTTTGGTTTGAGGTGTTGAAACCGCAAACCGAACCGAACCGTGTGGTTTGATATTTTTTCGAACCGTAACCGAACCGTTGTCGACCGAAACCAAACCAAACTCGTCGGTTTGATTTGGTTCGGTTCGGTCGTCGGTTTGGGCGGTTTGGACTTACACCCCTACTTACAGTAGTTTATAATAATGAAGTGCTAATGTAAATATAAACAATTTTACTTCAGGGGTACCAATTTTTTAAGAAAATATAATTCATTATATATATATTACTAGTGGCAGTTATGTAATTGCAACAAAATCGAAGCCCTCTTCCCAAAGTCTAATCTTATTATAGGAGTTAAAGTGAGTTTTGTGTTCAGTCTCTCTCTCTCTCTCTCTCCTCTGTCTCTCTCTCTATCTTCGAAATTCTTTGGTTGGGAGTGTAAATATGAAGCTTGAATTCATGGGTATGTCGAACTAAAACACTGATTTTGAGAACTGGGTATTTTTTATCATATTCAGTTTTCATTGTTGCTTCTAGTGAGTGTGACACTGTTTAGTTTCTGCTTCTCCTCTGTATGCCCTCTGATCGTTTTTCAGGAGCCAGTTTGGAGAAATCTGAGCTAAAAGATTTCATATTTATAGGATGATTCCATAATACCCAAAATTTTCCCTTAATAGATCTTCCATAGGTAGGATTTTTCTTAGATTCTAGTTTCTGATTGTGTGTGTTTTGTGTTTGTGCCTGTATGTGTGGTGCTTATCTGTCAGCTCTGTCTTTAGTGGCTATCATTTGAAGTGTTGGAGCTCTACCTATGTTCTTTGTTTGGATACTTGCTGATTTTAACTGGTTTTAGAATTGTACAGTGCTATCTTGTTTGTGAAGAGTGACAATATTGAAAATGAAGGGAAATGAATGAGGGTTCCTTTACCAATTTGATGGAAATAGAAAAAAGAGAATCACCAGAAAAGAGCATGAAAATGGAGTTTGTTTTAAGGCAGTCACTATGTGCACTCCATTTTGACTGCCACACTCCATGATGTAGTTAATGCATCAATTGAGTGAAACCGTTGAATGTGGAGTTCTCATTTAGTGATTACTTAGCTTTGATTTAGGATGATCTTGAGGAAACTACTAGGGTCTTCATCTGATGATTTGTTTTGCCATATCTGAATGTTTTAGTGCACAGCCATATGCCTTTTGGTTAGAAAAAATGACTCTTTGATCATTTGTTGCTCGACTTTACATTGTTTCTTGTCCTTCAGCTAAATAGTTTTCGAGCAGTTCTCAACTATAAAAATGTGTATTTCTCAATTCGCTTTTCCTCCCCTGGGTTCCTGTAAAAATGACACTTTGATCGTTGTATGTTTGATTCCTATTTAGTCTTTTGCCTGTGCTACAGGCTGCAGCTTACTCTTTCTCCATGATGTTTTTAAACATATGTATCTATTTCTATTTATCTTGATAGGGATGCAAGTATTAGAGGCCCATTTGGGGGAGTTGAAAGTCAATTTAGCTTGACAGTTGACCCCAAAATTTGAGACGTTGATTCATAATTATTGCTCCAAAATCTCTTTAAGAGCTGACTTCTTGTAAGGAATATAGGTCCATCATGGAAGTTTCAAAGAATTTACAGATCAAGTTACCTGGTCTCTTCTCTGAGAGAGCAAAGAGTATGTTTGACCAACTGAATTCTTGGTTTGTCCCTATTTGTTTCCATAACTTTCATAAAGGAATAAAAAATTTGCTTAGTGATTGAAAGGGAAGACAGCCTATATAAAGTCTTAGTACCAATATGGCACTCCTATGAAACTCCAACCTCCGAACTGCAGTTCTGTCGGTTGCTGGTCGTGGAGTTCAAGTTCTTAAATCATTTGCCTCCTAAACTGTTTGCTGTTTCTCCCAGCAATGGCCTCTATTTCTCACCTTAAATTATATAATTGCTTCACCAATTGGTAATTTTCTTTCTCGTGAAAACCCCTTTCATTTCCGTATCTCGTGAATGCGATTAAATTTTTCGTGATCTTGTTTTCCAAGATCAGGAATGTCTTTCCTTTACCTTAGGCGTATGTGTCTGCGATTGTTGATCAGTTAATTTTAGGTGCTTACAAAATGTCAAAAACCATTTGTTTGATTTGAGCTCACTGTTTGAGCTGACAAACGAATAGTATGTCTCTTTCATGCTGCTGGCCGTAAACTGCGGTGCTGCTTGTGCGTTGCCATTGAAAATCCTATGATATGACTTATGAGTGCTTGAGCATGTAATCATTACATAGGTTAAAGCTATATTCAGGCATGTTAGATTATTTCTGTTCTAAGCTTCCAATGATGGTGTCTCTACTTTCATGCAGATTGTGAAAGTTGACCTGCCCTCAGAAATTTGACTTCACGCTTCTCAGCTGTTATTCAATCCCTTTGTCCAATCTGCATTATTTTCTCATCAACATTGGAGACTCTTACTGTCAGAATAGACCAGGTTGCTCTGGTAATATACAAGGGTTGGAGGACTAATTTAGCATTGGAGCACGAAAAATCAACCATGTCAAACGCACTATACTATCAGCTGATGCAAGAAATTGAGGCCTTTTGCATGCCTCAGTTTCAAAATTTAGACCACCAGTTCTACAACAACAGCCAAGGAAGGAGCTTCTTTATTAAGACCGAGCCATACTGCACCCTGGAATCATCCTCAGCTACTGGCAATTATACATTTTACAACTCACCCTCCACTGTCAGTTACTCACCTAGTGGAAGCCCCATGTCACAGCAAGAATCTCACTCATTCCCATCTGACTCACACCACTTCGATAAAAAAATTGACTCTCCAATGAGCGGCTCCCGCATAACAGATGATGTGTTAGATTTCAGGCACAAGCTAAGGGAGTTGGAAACAGCAATGCTCGGACCCGATTCTGATATTATAGACAGTTACGATGAAAGCAACGTACTGGAAACTGTTGCTTCACCAGAGATATATAGCTGGAAGATGATGATGGGTGCTATTCCCAAACAAGACTTGAAACAGTTACTCATGGCCTGTGCAAAAGCTGTCTCGAATGATGATATGTTGGCCACGCAGTGCTTGATGGCTGAGTTACGGAAAATGGTGTCAGTTTCTGGGGAACCAATCCAGCGTCTTGGAGCATACATGTTAGAAGGGCTTGTTGCAAAGCTTACATCTTCAGGAAGTTCCATCTGCAAAGCATTGAAATGCAAAGAACCAGCAAGTGATGAACTTCTTTCTTACATGCACATTCTTTACGAGGTTTGCCCTTACTTCAAGTTCGGTTACATGTCTGCAAATGGTGCGATTGCAGAGGCGATGAAGGATGAAAACAGAGTTCATATTGTTGATTTCCAAATTGCTCAGGGGAGGCAATGGGTGCCTTTAATTCAAGCATTTGCAGCTCGGCCCTGTGGGCCTCCCCATATTCGGATTACCGGCATCAACGATTCCACGTCAGCATATGCACGAGGAGGAGGACTGCATATTGTAGGACAGAGGCTTTCTAGGCTTGCAAGGTCATTCAAGGTGCCTTTTGAGTTTCATGCGGTAACCATTCCTAGTTGTGACATTCAGCTCGAAAATTTAGGTATTAGATCAGGGGAGGCATTGGCAGTAAATTTTGCATTTGTATTACACCACATGCCAGATGAAAGTGTCAGCACTCAAAATCATAGAGACCGCTTGCTGAGACTCATTAAGAGCGTGAACCCGAAGGTGGTCACACTAGTCGAGCAAGAATCAAACACTAATACTTCTGCATTTTATCCCCGGTTTCTGGAGGCCCTGGATTATTATACAGCTATGTTTGACTCGATCGATGCGACTCTTTCACGTGAACACAAGGAAAGGATCAATGTCGAGCAGCACTGCTTGGCAAGAGATCTAGTTAACATCATAGCATGCGAGGGGAATGAGAGGGTGGAAAGGCACGAGCTTCTGGGAAAGTGGAAGTCACGGTTCCGAATGGCGGGCTTTACTCCATATCCTTTGAGTTCCTTGGTGAATGCCACAATAAAAAAATTACTGGAGAGCTACTCAAATAGATATAGGCTTGAAGAAAGAGATGGAGCTCTTTATCTTGGTTGGATGAAGAGGGATTTAGTTGCTTCTTGTGCCTGGAAATGAACACTAAGCTCAAAGTAAAACTGGACAGTAAAATCTGAGATGGATCTTTCTCTGTAAGCAACAGAAAGTTGTAACTTGTAATGATCAGTCCCTTCCCTTCAAATATGCACCCTTCCCCGTTACTCGAATTTATCTAATCTTAACCCAAATCTGAGCCTTTGTGGTGTTGCACCAAAGTTCATTCTATAATCAATGTTTAGTTGACCAGCTGCTGGTGTTTAAGGGATTTCTATTTCTGTGTGAATATTTGTTCCTAGATGAGATCTGAAGCAAAACAAATCAGGAAGATCAAGTGACGCATGATCGTAATAGTAGATCAAAGATGAGGCTTTTGTTGAGCCTGGATTTTCTGATCCAAATGCTGTTATTTTTTTCATTCTCATCTTTTTAAAACTTAATCTCAAACGTTTAAAGATAATTCTAAAATTTTATACTAGTTCTACTTAATTTAGAATATATGTTATTTTCAAAAGCTTTGTGACAGTGAATGAGAAATCATTTGGGACAGGAAGTCTCAATTTGCTTTTATTGATTCGCAACCATTTCACTTGTTAAGAATTTACAAGTACCTTGTAGGTAAAATCAGTCGATAAGTCCAAATTTCTTGTTAACAGAGACATATTTTGCGATTTGCTTCCTCTACTATTTTTGAAGATACGAAAATAAAGTTACTAATGTTAAGTTCAACATTTAAGAATTTACAAGTCTCTGCTCCTTAAGAACCTAATGGTTATTGGTCGTGAGTGAATAACACGTAGAGATTTTCAACCAATTAAGTTTCTTCCAAGTAAGTGGATATGCCAACCACAATATGTGCCTTTTTTAAGTGGCCATTGGTGACATACTCTCCGACCATGAATTTTTTTGTCCTAGAAAAGAGCAAGCTGGAGCAAAAATTTCAAGATCCCAAACAGAGCAGAGCTGAAGTGACAAAACATTACATTGGGAAGGAAACCAGACCAATTTGAATTCAACGACATGGACGGTGGTCTAAGATAGCAAGCCGCCTGATTTATGGTCAGATCAAAAGTTTGATATGATGTAATATGATATTGTTCATGATATGAAATGAGTTAGATGAGTAAATATGAGATTTATATTAAAATTTCTATTTTGTACTTAAATGTGATAGGTTGAATGTAATTTATAATATTTAAATGTGATGTGAAAGGTTTGACTGTAAGGAAAGAATTAATGAAAGAGGAGAAAGAATATAATGTGAAAGGTTTAATTGATTTATGAAAGTATATATATATATATTTTTTTGGTTGCTCACTGGTATTAAGGATTATGTTCTTCCTAATTCAGTCTGATCCGGGTCGTGCACCTAGCATTGGCGAGTGAGTCTCCCAGCGGGAATTTTCTGCATACGGTGAGACTCGAACTCGAGACCTCCCTTAAGCGAATACAAGCCGCTTACCACTTGGACCAACCCCGAGTATATATGTATAGGGATAGTAGATGAAAATATGTAAAGTTGAAATGTATAATATGAATTGAGATATTGCATTCCTGATCGAATTTGATCATATCCACCATATTATTATGCGTTGTGAAATCTCACTCGTAATCCAACCATTAAAAAGTGGTCTTAATTTTAATATCTGCAGCATCACATGGCTGCCCCGAAGTAGTCCAACATGCACTGAGCACTAAAACAATATTGACCTCAAACGTGCCAAAACCAAGAGACAGCACAAATACCTGTATGCTTCTCAGGGATCAATTTCAACGGCGACGGTGATGTTGATTGTTCTTATACTTGCATCAAAAAGCTGACAGCGCTGCACTAACCACAATCAGGGATCATAAATAATAGGTGAATCATCAAAGAAAGAACATCGAGTACAACAACAGTAGATATTATTAGATATAACATTACCTATCGTTCTATAGCTCAGTTCAAATAATTTTTACAACCAATACAAGCTTCTTCAGCTTTTGATTTGTCAATTAGATACATTGTCTCAATAGATTAATAACACAGCTGTGTGTAACTACTACCCTCGCTCACTTCCAATATAAGGAGAAACGGAAAAATAATAAAAATGCCTTCATACGCATTCAAAGTACACCAATCCTGATCTAAAGGTCAGTCAACATCTTCATGAAGGTGCTGCTGTATGTTAGTACTGGGCTACAACTGGAATCAGATTCTTCTCAATTGTGGACAAGTTCAGCAACAGCTGTTTCTTGCTCAGTTTGCACTAACATGAACAACCATATCCATGCCAACTTTTGTGTTTGATTCTGGATTTGGTCTTGATTCACCACCATCCATGGTGGTGATGCTTGTATCCGTTCCACTTGTGTTATGGGTAACTGTCCTACCCGCAGGAATATCATGATCGTGACGTCCCTCATAAGTCGTAATAACAACTTTGGGGTCGTGGGATGCCCTCTCCACGTGTTTCTTGACCGGGCAACCAGTACTTGAGCAGCGATAGTAACTCCTTCACGCCAAAGAGCAACATTAGAGTAACCATGTAAAGCTCATGTCACGTCATTACCAAAAAATATATACTCCATGTAAAACTTTCAAAGGTAGAAACAGAACGGAGAAGTGTTAGTGGAAGCAGAGTTCCTAATGTAACTATGTTAACCTAGACTTGTAGGAACCAAGTTAACATTCATATAGAGACAAAATCAAGAACCACTCCACACGATGCAGTTTTGCCTGAATAAATTGGGGCGATGTGGAAGAAATACACGATGTAACTCGCAATATAAAAATTTTGACATAACTTCAAAAGCTGTTAACTAAGTTCCAACTCAAAGAGAGAGCAAACTTACTACAACAAAAACGTCATTAACACTTCAAACATCAATATTCAGCAAGACCTCCCATTTGATACTTAAGTGACGTGGAGGAGCATCAACAAATATTTTCACGTAAATTATGTGACAGGCACCATGCACAAGAAATATAGTTTTACAACTGAAGATTCCAGTACTAGACTGAACTAGTACAATACCTGTGGCAGTTATACATAGTTGTATCTCAATTGAGTAACAATGTGAATCAGAATGGCTTTTGATTAGCCACTATGTATCTCTTTGTGAACCCCGTCCACTAACATGTAGTTTAAGGTTCTTTCAACAATTCAAAAAGATAAAACTATCATTGACTATAGCAAGAGGCTATATCAAGACATTCCCACGATTCGATTAATTGCAAAATGTGTTCTCTTGGAAGGTATAAACCAATTGTAGCCGTAGGTGCAAATATCAAGCCATGACCAAAGCAAAAATTTCGGCAAGGCCTCAACAATTCATTGGGATAGATCAATCTGGACCTCCTACATCTGCGAAATGAGATCTCCAGACAACAATTATGATTCATGCGATATCAAAGCCGTAAAAGTATACCTGGGATTCGAATTCCCTTTAACTAATTTTTGCCCATACTTGCGCCAGCGATAGCCATCATTCACAATGTCAACCGCACTTGTAGTCTGAACAACAACTCTGGGCTCGCAACTTGTCTTAGTCACAATAGTATCACTCACATTCGAAGTATCTTTTTTCCTGTGCAAATACATTTTAGGCAATTAAACATGGGTATCAGCCCATGGAACTCATATAGACACAAAAACATGAATATTTGGTGATTTAACATACTGTCTCTTCGAGTCCGGATCACCATCATCATTAACCTCACTTTTCATTTCACTTGACTGTAACACTGCAACTTCCACAACATTATTACTTGCAGGAACAATTGTGAGCTGACGATTCTCCGCCGCATCGGTAGTCTGAGATGACTCTCCATGCACAGATGAATCATCTTCAAATAATCATCTTCAACTGAGTAAAGCAATTTCATAGCCAAAAGCAAAATGAGAAAACAATCAATGACTTTAATCGCTTACCTTCAGATACAGTTGTGGAAGGCTCGTCATGCCTTCTTGCTTGAATAGGCATAACAAAGGCAGTGCCTTTAAGAAGTGTATGTGGAGGTTTAGGATGCTCATGCTTCCACAAATAATTAATCTCTGTAATAGGCCCATCATGTGATCGCTCCACTTGCTTTCTTGCTGGGCAATTAGGGAATGTACATTTGTAATAGCTCCGAACAAATGAATTTCCTCTTACGAGCTTTTGACCATATTTCCGCCAGTTATATCCATCTTCCGAAGGTTTTTCAGGTAGTCTACAAAACATGACACCACCTTCATCAGACTCCTCTGCTTGGACCCCATCAGGATGTCGTCTAGGAGGTAACTTGTCCAGCGCTTTCTCAGGTCTTATGGTCATAGTGAATTTCCTTTGATCAGATTGTGATGCTGGATCATTAGTTTTGTGCAAGGTGTATGACACCTTTTCGGGTATTGTGGAAGTAGGTTTATCTTCCAGTTCAGACACGGGTGATCCAGTATCAGGTCTCTGTCTTTGCTGCAGTGGATCTATCTCTTTGTCAGGCTTTACATTACAAGAGCTGCCTTCTTGGTTAAACTGCTCTATTTTGTGGATCCTGCAATCAGGGCTCAGTCTCTGATGCATAATATCTGTCTCCTCCTTGAGTGTTATGGACTGAGGGCTTCGTTCTTGATTGGATAGTGATATATGGCTTTTGCTTTCGGAATCCTTTACCATCTGGGAACCACTCGACACCTTCTCGACCTCCATGGTAAGCTCACTTCCATCTTGACTGTATTGTGACGTGTGAGTCTCAGTATCGGAGCTCTTTCTTTGCTGTACTTCAGCCAACTCTTTGTTCGATATTACACGGAGAGAACTTCCATTTTTATTTGAAACTGAATCATGAAATCCACCATCAGAGAGCTCTCTTTGCTGCAATTTGTCAGAAGGAATTTCAGTTGAAATATTTTTTGTTGAGGAAACCATGTTAACTAACTAGTCCTCGAGCACCAGCAGATAAAATAATTCATCTCAGGCCACCATTATCATCATATGTTAACTACAGGCAGCGGGACAGAAGGTGATAGCTGAAGTAACTCTTAACTTTTGAAAACCCCCTTGTTCCCAGTTGTTCAAATATTCGGAAACCTGAACCAAGAAGAGGAACATATTAGTGTCTGACATCTGGATATTATGTGGTGACCATGTAGGCTGTCAGTAAAACCAAATTATTTAAGGTTGTTGCTTTCAAAATTTGCACTGGAAAAGCTCCAACATAGAAAGTTTTCTGTTCACAAGAAAGTACAAGAAAATTACTTGCCACAAAATGAACAAAATGATGCATGTCAAGTGCAAAACGAGACTAGTTGTAGTGCCCTTGAGAATAACTTACATCCAAATTAGAGTGCATATTCTTCTCCTTAGCGGATGTAAGAACCTCCATATATTTCAATAAATGCTTCTATTCATTTCATACAAAAATACACAAATGAATTTTGATATTAAGCATGTTTGATTGTAAAAAAAAAAATAGTTGAGAAAATGTAATTGTAAGGGACGAGCATAAGCTCTGTGTAAGATAGCTATGTTTGTAAGCATAGAAATAGTTGACAAAAAATAAAGCTCACCGAAGCAATTTATATTGGAATGGCCAATTTGTTCTGCTTTACGAAAGTCCATACGATATTAAAGTATACACTTCTCTTTTACATACTACACAATACTCGGAGATTATATTTGTTGCTTATAGGCAGATTAAAACTAGACCACTCTTTGTTACTACCTAAAACATTAAACAATCCCCGAAATTTAAGTAACAAATATTTCAGAAATCTACATTTACTTATTTTCCTTTGGCGTTTTCATTAAAAGATCTGCTTTCGGTAGAAAATTAATGCAAAACT
Organism: Iris virginica; assembly: GCA_025631175.1. Taxonomy (NCBI): domain Eukaryota; kingdom Viridiplantae; phylum Streptophyta; class Magnoliopsida; order Asparagales; family Iridaceae; genus Iris; species Iris virginica. The sequence goes on from JAOTQG010104193.1 coordinate 9,955, forward strand.
CCCGAACATAAAAGATCAAAAAAGAAGAAAAACAACATCCTTCATATTCAGTCTCATTCTCACCATACTTAGCAATCAAACCCAAATTACCAACAAAAAACAAGCAGTAACACAGGTTTAACCCTCTACAAATAACATCACACAGACTGGTCCATTTCTCCCTCCTACTCCAAATATCTTCCCACCCATATTATTCTGTATTACTACTAGAATCAAACAATTAATTAAACTATCCCAAGACCATTTATGATTTTTCTACTAATAAGAGAAAGAAGATCAGCTGAATCATATTAGAATGGATCATCCAATCACAATAAAACATCATCATCGTCATCTAATGCCATTCATGACCATCAGCTGAATCATATTAGAATGGATTATCCAACCACAATAAAACATCATCATCCAATGCCATTCATGACCATCAGGACTATTACTAATGAAAGTAGACCCCATCATTGAATAGCTAATTATTTCAACCCTCAATTTATCTTTGAGATGGCTACTGTGTACTCTGTCAACCCTCTGGCTAAAGTGAAAAAAGTGCTCCACAATCCTCAAGACCCCAAAGGAAAGCAGACAGCAAAGGAATGTGGAAAGATGAAACCCTCAACCAGCACAACCTATCAGGCTAATAGAAGCTGTTAGTATCAACTGCAAGAGGGTGCTTCCCAAACAAGATTACCCGACAGCAGCACCTTTTCCTCAAATAGCAGCCCTCCGTACAACTAACAGTACATCACGTCAAGAAAAGAAAATGACCAAAAAGCCAAAAGCTTTCCCAGTCATTCTTTGTTCAGTCCACATATCAGAATTTAACACTATAACGTGACCAAATCACATCTTAGGTCATCACCATATATTGAACCCTAAATTTTCAAGCACAAGGTACCTAATGCTAGTAGCAGTGCAAATTTAATCCCAAAAATGTCCGATAGCAATTTTGGCGCCTATATTTTGCATAAAATCAAATTCTACACATAACTGCAAATTAATTAATTCGACAAAACAGGAACTAACTAACCTGAATCAACTACCACATAGACCACATCAATTGAATCGCGGACTGCTATCCATGTAACTGCTAGCTCAAACTATATATCAGAATTTAACACTATAAAATGGCCAAATCACGTCTTGGGTCATCGCCATATATTGAACCCTAAATTTTCAAGCACAAGGCACCTAAGGCTAATAGCAGTGCAAATATAATCCCAAAAATGTCCGATAGCAAATTTGAAAAAAACAAATTCTACACATAATTGCAAATTAATTAACAACGACAAAACAGGAATGAACGGGAATGAACTAAATTGAATCAACTACCAGACAGACAACATCAATTGAATCGCAGACTGTTATCCACGTAACTACTAGCTCAAACTTTATCAGCTACGGATAATTAAGCAGTGGAGAAACCCTAGCATACCTACAGTAAAAGATAGCGTCCTTGCTGACGAAATTCCGGCCGAGGGGGAAACAATCAGAGCCGTCGATCACGTCGGGGCTGCGTACCAACAATCCGAACCGAGACTCCGAAGCTGAAATTAGCTCGAACCGAGGGTCAAAAAGTCGAGGTTCGGATTCCAATTCGAGGAATTGACTAAAGCCTTTAAGCATAAAATGAATTCTAGAGGGAGAAAGAAGCGAGAGAAAGTTTTGGTCTTTGTGAATTGTGTGTGGGAGAGTCACAAGGAAGACTGATGTAGTTTGGTTAATTTAGTTGTTGGAATACTTTCACTTACCTCCCCTTTACTTTTGATGAATAGTACTCCGTGCTTTCGAATACTTTCCGTTATACCGAATCCATCACCCAGCTGTCACTCTTTGCTTTTTTAGGACGGTCAACAGATTGAATACGGCCTTGAATTTTGGTAATTGTTACGGTAATGGTAACAATTAAATGTTTGAATGTAAAAAAATAACTTTTTGACTTGAAAAGAGTGGAGGATGATATAATTAGTATAAATTTGACTATTTGACTTGAAAGAAGTGAAGTATTTTGAAATACAACTAGTATAAATTTGACTATTTTACTTGACAGAGTAGAGTATTTTGAGATATAACTAGTTACATGATTGGTTCAATTATTCAATAATTATCATTGTGCTAATTGAAGACCTATGATTTTGACTTTTTAAAAATTCAATATGACTACTTTTTTCGAAAATTATACTAGAATTACTTAATTTATATGTTTTTTATAATTTTAAAAGCGTGCGTAAAATGAAATTCTCATAGATATTCATACGAAAATTGATCAAGAAATAGATTTGATACGACTATTGATGTAAGCCATTTGAGTAAATTATTTTCAAAATCCATCTTAATTTAACTTACCATACTAGTCTACAAATCTACTGGGTGAATGTCGTAAAGTAGAGAGTGAGGGTTAGTTGGTCTGCAGTTCAACCAGTCAAACCTTAAAAAAAAGGGTAGGGCGAGTGTAAATGTTTGGAGATAAAAGGGGTTGAATGTAATTTAGGGTAGAGAATGGAGTTGAATTTCCGTTGGGTAAATGTGTGGTATTAGAAGGGGGCTGCAGTTTGGAGTGTGACTGTGGCAGCCGTTGGATTATTGTTAGGCAAATCCACGCTCGATTTGTGATGTTGTGGGGTCCATGAGAAATACTGATTTTATTCTGCATTTATTTCCGGTTAAAATTTTGATGGCGGGGGCCTATTTGATGTCCGCGGATATTATAAACAAGTACTCCCTCCCTTAATCAAGAGTGTATTTTTTAGATTTATATACGTATATTAAAAAATAATTTTTATTGATAAATTTATTTTTATTAAATAGTTTCTCTTTATTAATGAAAAAAGAAATAAAGTATAATTAATGATTATTGATAGTTGGAAAAGTAGGAGTGTAATTTAGAAAAGTATGTGTAAAAACTTTTTAAAAATTTTAAAATGACAATTATTTTGGAACAAATTTTAATTTTTAAAAGAACTACTATTATGAAACAGAGGGAATAATATGATTAAGGGTCAGATCATGAATGCGATATATGATGATATATGATGATATATGATAATATTGCACTGTTCACTATTTAAATATGAGATGATATGAGTGATATGAGTTTATGAAATAAAAGACTAAATTACCCTCG
>JAOTQG010104204.1:0-13066 GCA_025631175.1 Iris virginica
AGTGTTCTTATTAACTCATATATAAATTAAGATAATTTAACTTTAATTATTTTGTTAATTCTTTTTAAATTATAATTAATTTAATAATTCTATTTCATCTCATATTTCTAGAATTAAGTTGCATGCAAAATTTAAAGCGATTTTGGATACCAAACCCTTTGAGTTCTCAATACACCCGCTGATAGTTTGGCGATTGCTTCCTATTTAACTTTGTCATTCTATTTATTTTCCCTCCAACTGCTGTTTCTTGGAACCAACTCCAAAATTCCCGTGATTTTCGGTGTCAATACTGAAGAGATTACGGTAAATAAGATCTGTCATTTCTTTTTTTCGCTTTTCAATATCTTTTTAAATCAGAATCTTATGTCCCAAATTATATTATAGATTACAAATTTTCATAATTAATTATACAAATAACAATTATTTAATAACAAAAAGTAATTGTTGAATACAAAAAAATTATATTTATGAAGAAATTTAAATAAAAAAATTTAACTGTATAACTTTATCGAAAATGAAATTTTTGTTTTTTATTTTTTAATTTCAAATTCATATTACTACTACTAATTATTAAAACCAAAATAAATCAAATAAATATAATTTAATTAGAAATTAATAAAATATATGTAGTATTATTGAGTGTAATTAAAATTAATTATAAGTAATAAATATAATTATTTTTTGTATGTAAAATAACAAGTTAACATAAAGAAAACTAAAAACATTCAAGAATTTCGGACAGAAAAAAAAAAGCCCGTTAAGAAACAAAACGCACAACACCCTCTGGCTGGCCTCTACCATACCCAAGGCCTTCTACTCCATTCTCAATTTCAGGGGTTATGTCCCAACCTCCCGTCCACCCTCAAATGGAGAATCAGACCCCTACTTCAGCATCTCATCAAATCGAGATGCGTAGTTGATGGAGACAGGTGAATATTTTTATACTACCCCTTGCTGGTCCCGAGGGATGGAGGAGGCTAGATTAGCCAAAAGAAAGGTGACCGTTGTCTTTTTAAGGTAAGAGTAAGAAGGGATAGAGATACCTCGAGCCACTGTTCGAGTACCAATTGCTAATGCACTGAAATAACCCGTACCACAATTCCGGAAAATGCTCAAACGACCTTCAACTAAAGGGTACACGTACCCGAAATTGACAAACGATATTATCCTGTTGAAAATATTTTTCCCACATAAATCCCCCAACCTCTTCAAAAAAAAGAGGAAATGGAAAGACCTCTTAGAATGTTCACTTTTCCGGGACAGAAGAGTCTAAAATTACAGACACGATGCAACAATAAAAATATAATCAGATTAACCATAAGGAAAAGTCATTATACTAATTACCAAAAGTAACACTAAAACAGAAAAACACAATTTAAAGGACTACAGAACCATTTTTCTCTTTTTTTTATACATTTTATCAAGAAAACAGTACAACTCAAATCTAAAAGAGACTCAAAGACCAGCATAAAGTTGGCGCCGACAGGAGTAACAATACTCGGCCACTGCAAAAAATGACTTGTACAAAAAAGGTCATGAACGGGGCCAATCTGCACACAAAAATGAGATTAAAGTGCACCATCAGATTGATCTCAACAGAAAACCATCATTCATAATCATGCTTTACTATGACACAAGGAACAGTAAAATTAACTTTTAATCTCAACCATTTATTTTCCAACATCATTCTCTTTATTTTTCAACTCTCATTTGCCCAATTTATCGATTTGGAACTTTTAAATATAACTAACTTTTGAACTTACAAGCTATGGTAAATTTAGTTATAGCATTTCATTTTTATAAACTTAATTTATGACATTTAACTTTTATATTAGTTAGAATAAATATTTTCTAAGTTAATGTTTTTTTCTTTCGAATGTTGTGCCCTTAGGCACGGGCATACACTGATAGCAGACAAACATGATCAATTCCCACCCAAGTTATTGCCACCTTTATTCAGCAAAGAGAATTCCGAGAGTCATAATGGAGGAACCTAAAACAGTCCAATCTACAAATGGAAGTGCCAATAATATTAGAATTTCTTCCACACTTCATATTCTTCTCTTTCCTAGAACCGCTCTTCTAATTCATACCAGGAGAAACATTGATTCCAACTGTAGGGAAATTCAGCCCAATATATGTCACTCAAACATCCGCCTAGATGCACATCCAAACCCCCCGAGTATGTACTAAAATTATACATAGAGCTAATTTCCAAATGAGCATCGTTCCGGTATATGATACTCATACTGTTTCTCTCATTTAGTAACACTAGGAATAGTTTTTGAATTATGGCATGCCATCACTCCCTTGTACACCATGATTCCACTTCAGAACTGCAAATAAAATAGATGAGAATCAGAGGTTCAAATGAAATGACTGGCTTTAAAACTTTCAGGCAATGAGGTAGTGATTTTTTTCCCCACACAGTAACGGCTTGGATTATAAGCACACTTGGTGTCACCCAACAGACACCATTGCCAAACCATTTTGGAATTGATCAATTCATATTTAGAATTCTTTAAGCAATTTTCGTAGTTCCATCTAAGTTCCGACGACTTACTAGTCTTTGCAAACTTGAACTTAGTAGAATTCGACAGAAGTTCCTAAGCTAAGAATGCCGATGACTGAAATAGTTAAGAAGAGCGTAGCATCAACATAGGAATATTAGCAGTAATGCAAGATCTAAATTAGTATGGATGAAAATAATTATGAATATATGGTGTTTCTCTTACGATGATATCATGATAATGATTTAAAAACCCTTGAAAGCAGAAAACAGTTACATAACTAACCCCTAGCAGTTATGAAATAGCTTAATTGAGTTGAATTGACTGAGATAACAAAATTGTTTGAAATATAAATGGACACACATCAGGATTATCTAACCATGAAGGAGCCAGACCTGAGGCATCAATTCCAGCGGCGGCCATACCCTGAAGAACTCTTTGTTCGTATGCTTTTTGGTCTGCCTTTAATGCATCAATTTGTGATTGTTGAGTGTCTATCAAATATTGTACTCTCTGCAACCACAAGTACAGAACCAAATAATCTAATAAGCCAGATAAAAAGAAACGTTGAAAGTTTGTCGTGTAATACACGCATTTGAATGCAAGTTGTTAACTGTATACTCCACAAACAAGAAAAGGCAACTGAAGTCTGGAACTTGGTTCTAGCATTTTCTCTAACACCCTCCCAAGAACAATGATAAGATAGGCAGCATCTTCCCAACCCACCCCCTCGGTCTTTGACCAAACACACAACCCCCCACATACAAACACGTGATCATATTTTATTTTTTGATAGAAAAGGAAAATTATATTAGATAAAAAGAGAGAATAAAAAGGGGATGGGCAAGAAGTCCATCAAAAGAAAAGGAAATAAATAGGCTTCAACCCCAAATGCCTATGATGAAGCTATATACACCCCTTTGTCCCAGGCTTAAAGTCGAGAACCCCACGATGAAGCCATATACAACCCTCTGTCCCGTAGAAAGGCCAAGGGAGCTCCTGGTCCCCGAAAATCCTAGCATTCCTTGTCCGTCTATATCCCCACACGAGATAGCAAACACCCATGCACAACAGCCTACTGTCAACTGAAACCTTTAAGGCCCATGAGAAGAAAAGCAGATGTCAAGCTTGGGTAAATCCAAGCTGCCGAACTATACCAAACATGTTAATCCAAAAGGAACCGAGCACCTTGTCAGAGGAGAACGGGTGATCATGGGATTCAGAATCACGTCTGCCAAAAAAAAAAAACTCTAGTCGATGGAAAACCAGCCATAAGGTATTCACATTTGCAATGTTCGAGTTGAGTTCATTAAGAAGCAAGGTAAAAGTAAAAGTAAAAGCATGAACTTCGAAAGTCATTTAGTCTTCTGAATGACAGATGAGAGCAGGAAACGATCAGGGGAGGTTCATGAGAGAGAGAGAGAGAGAGAGAGAGAGAGAGAGAGAGAAGCCTACACCCCCTGATTCTCAAGAACTCGGGTATCAATATCACAGTAATGTGTTTAGAAGAAAACATCAAGAAAAGTAGGACCTCTTCAGCCTCTCTACCATGTAAATTACAGGAAACAGGAAGTTTCAGGAAGGATGAACACAATACAAAATATAAAAAAAAATCAGCTGTAAGTGGTCGAGAAGGAGAACCTTTGGGGTGAGGGAATAAAAAGTGAATGGCCAATTCACTGTAAGGGCAGTTTTGAAATTCCTTAGCTTACTGGCGGCACATCCTCCGCTCCCTCCAAAAGAAATACTCCGTAATACAAATTGCAGAATAAAGTACAATTATAAAAGCAAAATCCTATGTCTATATACATATCCGTAGCAATTGTCAACTATGTCCACAAAGGAAATGATATAAGAAACTGACATGCCTCTGTTTGTGTGGCCACTTGTTTTGATTGGAGATCTACTACCTCCTGTAAATCAGCATTTTTCATATGCAGGTGGGCATTCTGCAGATGGAAGTAGAAATGATTAAGAGATAACAACCATGTGGGGATTATGCATTATACAAAAGCATGTACCATTAAGACAGTCATACCAATTAAACTCCTCCTAAACCCAATATATTGAACACGACAGCTGAAGTAAAGATGCAGAAGCGTAATCAATTCACACAATGAGAAGCAGTTGATAGGAGATAATTTTCAACACTTGCGAGTTCTCATAGCATACTCAAAGTCAAGTTAAGAAGTTTATACTTCTACAAGTGAAAATACTCTCCAAAGAGAGAGAGAGTGGGGGACAAGAAAATATACAATTCCCCATGACATCTTAAGGAGATATCAAGACAATTAACTATACGGCTATGCAAAAGAGCTCAAGACTAAAAAAAACAGGCTGGACTAGTGCAACTAGGCCAAGCAGATAGGGTTGCATTGGACATTCCACGCAGCAGAGATTATAAGGAACTTTAGGATGCCTAATCACAGAAAAATAGAATTTCTTTTTCTCGAGTCCTGAGAAGACTTCATGGAATGTAGCTAGATACACTTAGGGATGACAACGGGGCAGGTATCTCCAAACTCGGACCCGCCCTGACCTTCTCACTCCCCGCTCTGGACCCGCCCCCCACATTCATAAAATTTGAATTTTTTTTCAAATTATATATATATATATTTTATTTTAGTTATATTTCTAACTCAATTCAAACACTCAAAGTCTAAAAATGTCCCCTTTTCAATGTATACTATGTACATATTAAAAAAAATGTACATAACACTAGCCGGGGTGTGGTGAAACCTAAACCCGAACCCGCCCCCGAACCCGATCGGATCTTTAAAAATTAAGAGAAAATCGGGTTTTTCGGGGCAGGGCTCCTCGGGTTCGGATCAGGTTCTGCGAAATTGCCATCCGGCCCATCCCTAGATACACTTGGAGGGTAACAAGCTCAATAGCTACTTGGGCTTTGAATAGAGAATAGGTTTTTCTGAGACAGCTGACTTGGCAAGGCACAACATGAACTGGACAATTTTCCACATAAAAATCAAGCATGTTCTCACAACCACTTCTGTTAAGTTAGTCTCCGATACTAGACTTCTCGAAGTCTGATAATTAACAAATAAAGCAAACTTCTTCTCCTCTCGTTTATCAGATCCTCGTGATTATCAATACTGTAAATTGAAATTGTTTTAAGTTTCACCAATACTGGTTGGCATGTTTATTCGATTAGTGTCGCCAAAAGTTTGATCAAACCCACCCTGAGCATTATGGATTAGAACATTTTTTTGCAAGAACATAGATCACTACATGCAGCAACTTAAGAACCCAGAAGGAGGTAAACATGTGCCCTTCAAACAATGGGGTATCAAAGCAGGGATAAGCACCACCACTCAAATAGGAACACAAGTGGCTTATTCATTCGGTCTAGACAACAATGGTTACCTTAGATTTGAAGACACAAAATGCATTAGGCAAGGATTCGTTAGGGATGGCAAATTCCCGAAACCCGATCCGAACCCGAGGCTGATCTGCCCCGAAAAACCTGAATTTATCACTTTTTTTAAAAACCCGGATTGGGGTCGGGTCAAGGTTATGCCCCGCCCCGCCCCTAATATATACAGTATATATATTATATATATATATATCAATATATCATCGTATGTGCATTTAATCTTCACCTATTTCCCTGAAAATAAAAACTCTTCAGTTCTCCTTTTGTGATGACTCTTCAGTTTCCATCGTTTCTCTCCAGACAACTAACAAGTCCCTTCAGTCTCCTCCCAGTCCCTGTGCTATTCTCCCAATCTCAACTCTGTCTTTGCCTCGTTCCTCCAAGATTCAAGAAGATATCCTTCAGTCTTCAAGCCACCACAGCCACCACCAATGCCACCTCCCCTGCCGTTTTAGTCCATCAAATCAGTGTCCGAGGTCAGTCTCTCCTCTCTCTCTCTCTCTCTCAAAAATCTATCCGTTCCTCTCTCTTGTTGAACTTGAAGTTTTCAATAATTTCTCACATATTGCCAAAAATAAGCCACATGGTGTAAATGCTAAACATTTTCTCTTATGGGCTTCGATTATATGTATATATCTTGTTTTTAGTTTGGTATATTCTCAAGGCATCGATTATGTGTATGTATCTTGTTTTTAGTTTGGTAAATGATCTGCTTTACTTTTTCATGATTTCTTTTCAAAAATGTGAGAGAATTTGGGTGTCTCCAGTTTCATGTATGTTATTTTTTTTATGCGTTTTGTTGGGGTATTAGAAATAGAGATTTTTGTTTTCTGGGGAAGGAGGGGAGATGCGATGAGTATTCAATTTACGAACCATTTGATTGTTGCCTAACATCTGTTTCCTTAAGAATAAAACAACTCCTGCATTTCTTTTACATCTCAAATTTCTTAATGCTCATTAATGGTTCTTCCTTGCTTGTGCATCTTCAACATCCTTAGTTGCTCACTGTTCCCTTTCGTATCCACTCGAACGGAGGCAAAAAAAATATGCTACTGAAATATGCTCACTACCAGAATGCACTTTAAATCATCCCATTGGTTCTTGTTTCCTTATGTCGTATCAGCACAGAATCATCACAATATCCATGTCAATTTTCAGTACTCGCATCTCAATATTTTGGTATTCCTGTTCGGTTTTAGATGCATAAAAAACTGTAGCAGGTTCTAAAAAACTCATATGACAGTAATCAGATTCGAATCAAATGAACTTAAATGGACATCACAATATCCATGTCATTTTTCAGTAGTAGCATATCAATATTTTGGTATTCCTGTTTGGTTTGGTTTGCTGCATTGCCAACTGAATTTCTATAAAAGTTTAGGTTTACTGCATTGTCATCTGAATGTTTTCGTTTGCTGCACTGCCATTTGAATCTCTTCATGTTTTTCTCCTTATGTTTGCTCAGCTGATTCAGTTATATTCATTATATTATTTACTTGAAAATTTGATATTTTACATATTTTTATGCAGGGGATTGAGTAACGGCTTGGAGTTTGAAATTGGGTGGTGGAATTAAAACACTTTTTGAAAACTTTGTTGATAGTTTGAGAATATATATGTTCTTTTAGAATGTATATATAGTTTGGTTGTTTTCATTAAATTAGTTTAATGTGGTTATAATTTTTTTTAAATGTTTTGAAAGTTGAAATTTGAAGTTTTTTTGCAAATCTTATTTCTAATTTGAGAATGTACTTATTGGTATGTAGTATTAGATATTTAAGTATTATTTTTTAATTTGTATTTATTTTAAATTTAGTAAGATTTTTATTTGAAGTTATGGAACTTTAAATTTTATTGCCATGGTGTCTTTTTAATTTATTACATTACAACCCTAATTTCATGAGATTTTAATCTTCTTTTTTTTTAATGATTTTAAGGGTACAGCGGGGCGCAGCGGGTTCGGATTTTATCGAGTACGGGGAGGGGCGGGTTCGGGATAGAAAAGGAGAGATTCAGGGCGGGTTCGGTTTTGAATATACCCGCCCCTAACCCGCCCTGTTGCCATCCCTAGGATTTGTGCACAGAAATAAAACAAAAGAGGTATTTCAAGCAGCATTTTTTTTATATGCAACGCTTATTGAAAATGAAAGAAGCAATGAGAGTCAGATACATTTAGGCTGTTTCAAACAAATACTTGCAATAATATTGACATTCATAATAGCAAATGACAAAAGTACGCATCAGCAAATTAGGTTCTCTAGTAAATCTTCTTACCGCCTTCTCAAGCAAGGCACACTTTGCTTCAAGAAATCGAATTTTCTGCAAACAGAAGCTTTACTCGCTTAGGAAGCTGCATGAGTTGAACTTAAATAAGGCAACCATCAAAGGAACAATTATGACCTCTTTTGATTCTTCATCGGCAACAACAACGCGCGATGCATAAAGTACTCTAACATCCTTTGGTTTGCATTTCCTGTTGCATTGAGGACACTAAAAGCCAAACAGCAAAAGGGGAAAAGATAAAAAGGCAGGAGAATTCAATATCAGTTAAAAGAGTTGAATAGTTTGTAAAACAATGACAGAACTGATAAGGAAAAGTACCTTCGCAGAACCCTTACGGTGTTCTAACCATTTCCTGATGCAAGACAGGCCGTATATATGCCCACAAGGAAGACAACTGCAATTCTCAAAATGCAAAAGAAGATAAAGAGATATAAGCAATGTGATTTCATATGTTGGAACATTAGCTACACAGAAATGCAGAAGCTACATGGTAAATTTAAATAAAACTCTCCAGTGAAAGAGACGTAGAACTGTTCTTATAAGCCGATAACTTGCATGCTGACGAAATGGAAATGATAGCACAATAAGCTTTCACTGCATAAACACATGCGCAAAGAAATGTATGAAAAGAAGAAGAGTGAGATGCTACTAGCCTTAGTGTAGGTGTGGGCTGAACCAACCCACCTTTAAAGGAAAGGATAATAGAAGAATACCAGAGAAAAGAAGGAAGAATTACAGGACAAGCGAGCATGTGAGATAAAGAAAATAATGAAGCAAATCTTAATATCCAATATTCCAACCTGAAAACTAATTGGTTCACTCGTGGAGGGCCACTCGATATCATCTAGTTCAATATGGTTGATGCGGGACAAATACATAATGACTATTAACACAGCTTAAAAATTCATTAGAGGTCATGTATGAAGTAATGGAAAAGCATCTGAAAGCAGGTAGCAAAGATGGGAAAAAACTTTGAAGTAGTCTAGGAACTAATGTGAAAAACTTATACCAAGCCGAAGACTCCCCCTCAGCAGAGAGATAAGCTGTGATGCATCGCCATCAAGCTGGGCAGGCTTGTCACACAGGTTTGCAGATAACAGGAGAACTAGGATGGAACTGTCTCTGTTATGACTCTATTGCCAGTAATCATAGAAAGGCAAAAGAGCAATTTTTGTCTTCAACCATCCCAATTACGAGATTTATTACAAGTGGAGCTTCATAGGTAAATCAGATGGAGAGACCCGGCAGCATTATTTTGTTTATATTGTTCGAACTTGTTTACTATGCAATTGTTTTTTGGATCTAGTAAAAATGGTTTATTGTCGGTACTTTTCAAGCAGTTTATGTGTCTTTATCTTTTTCCTTCTTTTATTTTCTGGATTTGTGCACGTGTGTGTGAGTGAGGGGTGCAAAGGGGGGTGGGGTAGGGGGAGTAAAAGATAAGGAAAATATGTTGTACATACATTATACTAGAGGGGATTGTATACCCCCATGAGACTGACTATTAAATAAATACTCTTTCCTCTTGGCTGAGGCCTATTTTGATTATGGAATATGTAAATGATTGCCTCATCAGAAAAAAACATGCTAAAGAATGAATTCCAGGCCTAAGTGTAGATAGTCTATGCTTTATTGAAATATGTTCCCATTCAAATGACATGAACCATATTTAATTCTGTTGCAGGACATTGAAGGCTAAAAACTATGTTCTCAACCCCTCTCACAGGCTAATTAAAGATCATCTATTGGCAGTGAAAAGCTCCTTAAGAAAAATGTTAACTTGAGTCTAGCGAACTTTCCATGAAAGATTAGAGGACTGCTCTTCATCTGCAATCAAAATGCCTCCAACTCCAGTAATATGTCACGCCCATCAAAATAGGAGGTTTAGTGTGGATGCCAGCTAGATCCGAGTGCGGAACAGTCTAGAGTCTTCTAGTATCTTCTGAGGTGTTCTATTCTCCTAACGTGTTCTAGATTGTTCGTGAGTATTGTAATTATCTCTTGTATATAGTAGAGTTGAGAATAATAGAGCATACTGAGAATATCAAACCATAAAAGGTATTTGTATCGATCATATATTCTATAAGGCTGCTTATTCTCATATAACTAGATTATTACATCCAGTCATCCACCAAAGGAAGTGCACAAAAGCTTTGTGAGCTTAATGTGATTTATGTAGGAGTTTTGTGGATCCTATCGCTAAGCAAATTACCAATTACATTTTTCCAACAAGGCTTTTAAGCATTTGCTGCACTTCTCTTGGTGGATGTAGTATGGCTCTAACTAGATTGCTTATTTGTTGAGGAGGCAGGAGCCTATGTATATGCTAGTTATCATTCCTACGGAAGTACTTTAGTATTCAAATCACAAACACTTGTAAAGATTTATTTTGTGACAAATAGCTTGAGGTAGCCACCGACACTAACATCACCAATGATTTAATTTAAGTAATTCAGTGTGCATTTAGTTTTTCCAATTTGCTATGCTCACATATACTTCAACATTTGGTTTCTTAGCCTTTCACATCGGTTATCGTTTCTAATAGAGAAAATTCAACAACACCAGTACCCTCATAAATCTTCAGGACTTCGCTAATGAGGGCTTCCTTGTGCATAGCACTCTCATGAAAATCGCTGGAGTTTTTAGGGATTAAGCTGCTTGGGCTGCTTTTAGCAGAAGTTCATTGATGATTGCACTGAAGCTTTGATCATATTAGTAAATTGTATGACTTCCATATTCAAAATACAATGCACTTTAGCCTATTGTCTGGATCGTAATTTTTGATAAATCTCTCTCTCCCGGTTGTGATGCTATGATTGCCTAGGTTTTTCTTTCTTCTTTCTTATATATGATCTGCTCTGCTCAATATATTCTAAGGCTGCAGTCTTCAAGTTTAGTCCAAACCTACTTTCAGATGTTAAAGACTCCCATTCTTCCCCTTATTAGTAATTTTTACATTCCATCCCTTTCATAGATGGTGATCAGCCTTGTGAAGCAGATCTCATCTAGGCTGAGAATCATCTGTCCAGTTCACTTCTCTCTCAATTGCCTATTCTTCGGCATGAGGGGGAGCACCATCCACTCAATTTGATCTTGTCTTCGACGATTATACATATATGGAAAACACAAGCTATGATTTTTGGTGATTCGGGATATGTTTAACCAATATGTGATTGGTCATGCGGGGTTATACAAAATGGAAAACAGGAAGCTTTGTTCCATTGGGAAGGAGCTTTAGAACAGAGCCCCTATTACAAAACAAGTGCCAACATTTCTTCCTTAATATTGCTGACGCTAAAACAGCTTCTCTACATATTTGCATAACTTACATAGACTTCAGAGGATAACAATGTGAACATAAATGGTTACACCTCAAACCATTTGCAAATTTTTAAGCTCTTGCACTTTTATGTTTTTGATTGAACAAGAAATAATATCATATTCGGCACTGTTTAAAACTATTATCTTTATTATCATCAAGCTAAAGTGAAAGAAGGATACAATGACTCATGAGGCTGCCCCCGTTACAGGATATATAATACATGCAAACTTAAGTATAAACCTCGCAGGCTTGCAGATAACAGACCTTAAAAACACCAAGCTGAAGTTTTCTTGGATGTAAAGGAGATACATCAAACGAAATGTATGCAATGCATCAAACGAAACGCGGGCATGTTTACCATGAAACTAGAATCACAATAATTACAGTCGTTAAATATAATAACATCTTCTGATATCTGTAAAGATTATGAGAAGAGTTCAACGAGCTGACCTTTCAGTAATGTGAACAGGAATTAAAGTCGCTAACTGTAGCTAGAATTTCGCCATTCTACTTCATCCTTATTACAATTCATGACAAATTACAACAGCCATCCATTAGATGAAACTCAACTACAGTCTCTGTGTGTTGTGTGCGCAAATATGTGTGCTTTTCTCCATCTATTTTATATGTTGTGTAAATTAATGCACAATCATATGAGCAAACAATGAACAAACTAACAGTAGCAGAAAGTGTAGTTAGCTAGTTAATCATACCAGACTTGATGGTCCCCACCACTAGTCCAAGCTCCCATACAAATAGGACACATCAACCCATCAATTTCACCAGCCTCCCCCCTCCACTTCTCCTCACTCGCCACTTCACCCCCTCCGATTAAATCAACAGAAACCCTAGCCCTAGGAGAAGTCACCATCCCATCCTCCTCCTCCTCCTCCTCCACGTCGTCATCATCAGACTCTTCTTCATCTTCATCATCATCCACATCATCATCATCGTCATCATCCACGTAGTCTTCGTCGTCCTCGTCATCTGACACGCCCGCCACCAGTTCGAGTAACCGCTCTGATGGAGTTTCCAGGCCCTGATCCGCACGGCCAACACCGGCGAGGAACTGTAGTAAGTAATCCTCGTCCGGGTCATCGTCGAATATTATTTCTTCAATTTGATCGTGGAGGAGTTCTTCATCGTCGTCGTCTTCGATTAGGATGGGTTCGATCAGATTGATTGGGTTGTTGATTTCTGTTTGTTGTTGATCTTCGAGGAGGGGAGGGTTGTTTGGTTCGGTATCCGCCATTGGTAACTGAGATTTGGCAATGACGCGAAGTCCCGGGGGCGGGTGGGAGATTCAAGTGTTTGGTGTTTGGATTTTGGGCATTTATACCCCCTCCCTGTTTCGCGAGCTTAAGAAAATGGAGGGAAATTTTAACGACAGCCTCAAACTAGCAAATGTATGGTGCGATTCACCCGTTCTGTTTTTTAAACATTGTTTGAAAAACGAAACAAAAATATAGGTTGTGTTCTCCTAGGTGATTTTCACCCAGGTTTTCTGATTTTTGATTTTTCTCTCTCATTGGTCTCACACTTTTTCTCTCTATCTCTCTC
>JAOTQG010104215.1:0-13066 GCA_025631175.1 Iris virginica
ACCATATTTTTTATGAATCAATTCAATGAAAATACTGATCTGTCAATTGATAACACTGATCCATCAAACGATAATATAGATCCACCAAAAAATCAAAATTTAACAGTAATAGAGAAACATAATATTGATCCATCAAATTTTAACACTATTTCATCAAAATTAACTCTGATCCATCAAATTTTAAAATGATTCATCAAAATTAACTCGGATCCATTAAATTTTAACACTGATTCATCAAAATTAACTCGAACCCATCAAATTTAACATTGATTCATCAAATTTATTACTGATCCATCAAATTTTAACACTGATCCATCAAAATTTATTATTGATCCATCAAATTTAATACTGATTCATCAAAATTAAATCGGATCCATCAAATTTAATATTAGTCCATCAAATTTAACATTAATCCATCAAATTTACTACTGATCCATCAAATTTTAATATTGATCCATCAAATTTTTCATCGCAGATTGACGAAAATGCCCTTTTTTCGAACCAAATATTATAAAAATGCCACCACATTTTTGAATAACGGATTTTTATCCTATTTAATCTCAAGCGTTAATTTTCATAGATGTAATGGTCAAGATTAGTTCCTAGGTTTCTAAAGTATTTGTGATTCTCATTTGAATAGTTTTCTATATATATATATATTAATTATATTTTAGATTTTAGATTTTACAAATTCAATCATTGTGAGAAAATTATTTTTTTAATAATTAATATCAAAGTACGTAATCACGTTTTTCAAAAATGGTTAAAATTAATTAATCTTTTTTAATGGGGCGACCAAAAATGTTGCATAACACTGATACGTACTATTTCGTGATGCAAGTAAGAGTCACGTTCTAGAAGGGGCTGCTGGAAAATCCTTTTTTGGTCACCTCGTAGTTGACTTTGTCTATCAATTAGTGGGGTCCTCCGTAAAACAAAGGTGTTTAATTTCAAAAAAAATAAGTAGTAAATAAATTTTAATAAAAATTCGCTCTCACCGTTTTTAAATGAGCATTTTATTTATTAAAAAAACAATTTAATGCATTATAAAATATATATATAAGTTTTTAGATTTTAAAGTTAAGATCTTTTTAAAAATATCAAGTAAACTATCAATAAAACCTCTTATAATTTCAAAACAGCAAATTATTTTTCGTATTAGAATATTTAATTATATTGGGACAAGACATTCATTTATGAATGGAATGAGTGATAAATAAATTTTAATTTATACTATAAAATGCATCATGATTTGAAACTTAGGTAGTATCTTCAGCGACAATATATTTTCTCGCCCCGAACGAGATGATGAGATCGACGAGGTCACAAGAGGACCTAGCATGAGAAGACCTAAATAATTGGGAATCATAGGGTGGTTCAGTGATAGAGCTGAACTTTACAATATGTAATCCCTTTTCATGCCACCTTGAAGCCAAAAAAAAAGAGAGAGAAGACTTAAATAATTTCACGTGTCTGGGTGAAAATTCAACATGATTTACGATGCATTAGTGGTTGCAGGGTTTATGGGAGATTCATGGCGTCTATTCATGGAGATCCATTGACATTCCACATAACTCAAGCCAGATTTTCATATCAAATTTCAACAATTAAATTAAAACGATAGTAACTATTGATTTTTTTCACACTTCCCTCGAGTTTTCAATTTTTTGCACCACGATGCGCCGGATACGAACGGACTCCCACAAGTTATACGTCGGAGCCCAATAATTTGGTAGCATAAACAAACTAGCAGAACATACCCACTCATGTATTACGCATGGAATTGAAAGACCACCAATATTCTTTATCAAAACATCGATTTATAAGAAATTTAAAAAATAAAAAGAAATGGAATTAAAATTGCAAAGTGATTGGCCATAAATGTCTTAGCCCCACACTCAGCATTAGAGCACTCCTTCCTCGGTTTCTTTTCATATTTATTCAATCTCATTGTTTAATTTATTTTTGATAGATTGATTAAAACAGCCTTTCAGTTTCTTTTCATATTTATCCCAAAAAAATAGTCTTGTGCACGGAACATGTCACTTAACAGTCAAATTAATGGTGATTTAACGGCATGGACCAAAATTGTCCCTATTTAGCGAACTTAGACCAAAATTGGTCAAGTCCAAAGTTGAAAAACTATTGATTAAATGACAAAAAGTACATGGACCATTTATGAAACTGTCCCTTAAGAAATTTACCATTCTTTCTAATGTTAGAAAGAAAGAAAGTTTAATTCCATCAAAATCATTCAATTGAAATGAATTCAAATGACCATACTAATCTAATTAAAATAATGTTCTGATCAAATTAACTTTTTTTTCTTTTGACCATTTCATTCCAATTTCATTTCAATTATTTAGAAAATGAATTTTGTTTGATCATTCCATTTCTTCGTAAAATTTCGAACGAACCAAACAATTTGGAACGGAAAAGGTAGTACTTTAACTCTAGTTAACTAGGTAGTAGAATTATAGCTATAGTGATGGACAGCATTATGAATCTCATTTCAGTTCTCCCTCTTCTTCTTGGTAGTCATCCCAAGCTGAATACCTCACGAAACCCACACCCTATCTAGTAAGTGTCAATCCATCCCTAAACAACCGTGGTGCAATCTTCAGCAATGGCTCTAGAGTCCCTGGATGAAACTTCCTGGCAAACAGAAAACAAACTGAGCTCATTTCACCATTATATGTGCAGTTAAATCCATACCTTACGCGATCCAAAAACGCTTCAGAAATGTCCCTTCTTAGATATGTTTTCGGATGTGACCCTCCGGCAGACCAATCGGTCCAAGTAATAGTCCTGTTCGAGGTCGATTCTGGGCAGAGCTTATTCACTAGGGTAGGCAGGTAATGTTCATCCATGTAACACGGGGGGGTGCAATGGTCTCCTAGGACGGGATAGTATTTTCTGTCGGAGATTATTTCAATGGCAAGCTTCCGATTCACTTCAAACCACTGGGAACCTTTGCGCCAATCTTGTAACGTTATGGTGGGCCACATGTGCTTGTTGTATCTTCCCCGTCCTACTTTTCGTGGATCATCGAAGGAGTTGAGGTAGCTTTGGTGAGAGTTGATGAGGTAATTATAGATGGTTGTGAAGTTGAAAATCGGAATGCAGGATTCGGAGAGTAGCACGAATCTTTCGTTAGAGAAGTCGAGGAGTGCATTGGCTAGGAGGCGCCTCTCCGCATCAACCATGCTTGCCCGTCCCCATTGAACTAGCTGCAGCAACATTTAGAAATGTTATGCTTCATCATCCTCAGATAAATTGACGATATAGATGAAAAAACTGTTGGAAGTTACAAACCTCGCTTGGGATTCTACGGTTGTAAAACACCGATGAATTTGGAGGTTCATAAGTGAAGTCTGGGGATGTATGAAGGTATATTGAGAAGAAGCCTTCATGTCCTTTGAACAACATCTCCCATAATGGTGCTAGAGGTAACCATCCCCTGGTAAGGAACATGAAAGCCACTTTTGGGGTCCGATTGTATGGGTACTCTGCTGTTCGAGGCACCATTGATGCTCGCCACATGAGCTCCTCATCGCTCATCGAATGCCAACTATTCTTCGGGTATAGCCAATCTGAGAGTTCAATGTTTCTGCTGGTGATGTTGAGTGGGAAAGAGGGAGGGGGAGAAGAAGGGGATGATGAGAAATTGCATGAGAAATGTGAAGATGAATCAGATAAAGGATCGAATCTGGAGAATGTAGTGAACTGAGGGTAATACAAATCATCAGGTACTATAACTTTCTTGACGTGATCATTGATGAATGTTCCAGTAAGGAACACCAAGACTGCCGTACATAAACAGAAAACTAGAGTGGAAGCCACTTGAAAACTCCCATCTCTTCTATTTCTTGAAGGTTGATCTTTTGCAGACATGGTTTAAGTTGTGCCCTTATTACAAAATTGGGAGGGAACAGCTTGGCTTGTCATGACGAAGAAGAAATCGAAACACCTATATTTTTTGGGCAAGCAATTCCAATGGAAACCTTAAAGCAAGTCGAACTGCTTTAAGAGCGCATGGAAAGTGTCTGCCAAGAAACAAAATGCACGCACGCACGCAGGGAGAAAACTGGGGGGGGGGGGGGTTTAATCATTATTCTACCTGGGACATTTCTTGCTGTAAAAAAGTAGATTAATGAGGAATTAGGAAGCACTAATCATGTGATTACCCACAATAAACATACTACCACACACAAGTGAAACATGGCAAGAGGAAGGGGCTGTTGAACATACTCTGGTTTAATCATTGCAGTGCACTGTAGTTCCAAACCCTTAGAATAGTCACGATAATCATGAATGCAAGTCAATCCACTCTAATGTCATAAACTACAGCTCTTAATTGCATAGATCTTTTTCCTAAATAAACTCGGGTTAAAACTGGTTCTAACTTATTACAATGTTGGTGATTTCATACAAACACAACAGTGAGGTCCGAATCACCAGTGCCAATGTTTCACCATTTTCAAAGTTTTATCATTTGCAGGGTGTGGGTATCCTATAATTAGTTACCTATATAGTATGCAGAATCGCCTCACCGACTATATCAAGCTTTTTTTTTAACAACGTACACAACAGCAGTGCCGATCATAGCCACCGCACCAAGCAGGCTAGCTGTCCGAAGCTTATGTTGCTTTACTTGGAAACGATGACTCAAGAATGCCCAAACCCACCTGGACAGGAAATGCACCCCACAAGTTGCCTGAAACTTCTGGATACAAAATTCCTACAAAGACCAGTGCAGAAAGCTCTAGGTCATATGCACAACCACTTAGAATCAAATAAAATCAAGGGAATACTGCAAACATCACTTCAAGCACTTGTATCATGCAATTATTGAATCAAAAAACCTTATCTGGACCATCGAACTTCATGACCCTTAAAAAGCATGTTGAATGCTAAATGTTTAGGCAAATGCAAGAGAAAGTGATCCAACCTAAGTTAGGTACATGTTGAGCACTTTTCCATGTGGTTCATAAGTTAGCCAATTGGCCAGCAAATGCAGCACAACTACCACCAAAAGTTTCTAGAGAGAATCCCTGCACATCTCAGAGAAAGTTCATAATTTTACTCGATTAAGAAATATTATTCAAAATCTCTCTCCATTTCCCTGAATTGCCTACCCAGGACCCCACATGCACACACATTCGGGAGAAAATGTGAAACAGCTCCGTCATAAGGATTGATGAATATTACCTCTGGTAACTTGTCCTGTTGTGCAAGATGATCAACATGGAGCCTAACATTTGATGCAGCAGGAATCCAGAAGCTACGATCAACATTTGCATATGTATATGCAACTATCTCGAACAAAGTATCCGCACCATCTTCTATGGCCTTCAAAATGGAAGATTCTCTACTTCTGCGGTTTCTGAAAAGAACATGGCACTTCTATTATGAAATTTTAAAATCAAGGTACCGGGTAATGTAAGTCTCTGTCTCCATCAACAAGATCATGTTTGCTCAAGATTTATAAGAAAGAAAGAAAAATTTCATACTTGAGATACCCACAGAGCATATGCTTTGGCCAAAGATTAACCCTCCCATGCATGGGGATCAAAACATGCGGTGAAAGATCCATAAATTTGTAGGTTGTTTCAAAGTATTCCTGCAGAAGTTTTGTACATGTCAAATCTATGAATTTTTCAAAATAAAATAATCATAGCAGGGCAAAACAGGAATCCAACTTCTCATAAAGATGCTATTCCATCTTGTTTTTGAAGTATATTATTTACAAAGGTTTATTCAAATCCACAAGGAGTTCCATTAATGGCCTAAGGGCTTTAATGAGCCAAACTGCGGTCAGTGTTCAAGCTCGGTTCCTTTACTTTTTAAATCGTGCTTGAGAGGAAGTCATGCTTGACTTGGGTCCAAGTCAAAAAATATACTGTATATCATATAAACTATACATAAATTGTACATAATTTTGGGTTCTCGAGCTTGTTTGACTCGAGTCACGCCAAGCTTGTTTAAACCACAAGCCTAAAGTCATATTCCAGCTCGAATCTAGTCTAACACGAGTTGAGCTGAAAACAAGCAGAGCCCCATTAAGCTCAAGCCAACTCGGTTGATTAATCGGCCTTGATTAAAGTAGGAAACTTTTAAGTATTTCACAATATATATTATCAAGATAAATGGATCAAAAGTATCTACGAAATTAGGCAATTAGTCATCCAGAAGAAAAGTCATTATTGATGCAAAGAATGCGTTGGAAATATCTCTTAACTTCACTCATTTGCCTACACCAAGTTGTTATGAATGCAGTTTCACTCGGACATAATTCCAAAAAGTATAAAAGCATATTAATGTGTGCCAGACAACCCTTTTTCCCCGTTAATGGAATTTGAATACATGGGAACTCTTATGTAGAAAAATTCTCGTCACCGACAACTTCAAAGACTGGTACTTGAAAGGAAAAAAAGGGGGGAAATTTAGGATTTCACTTGAAACTTTTATAATCAATCGGTTCTCCAAATATGATGTGATCTCAAGCTACCTCTTTAGAAAGATGAATTGATAAAACAAGCCTCACGGAACACTCCATAGAATGAAAGGCTATGTAGTTATTGATATGAAAAATACATGGAAAGATATGTATTTCATACTGACATTACGTCAGTAGGAGAACTAAAAATTGAAGCATACTCACAGACATATTTCCACCAGATGTGATATCCAAGATTGCACTTCCTTGGCTGAAGAAACACATGGAAATATGAATGGAGTGTCGCAAACCAATGACAAAAATGTAAAAGAATACAGCTACAGAAGTATTTTAATTAGAGTGGATCCCTTGCAGTCCTAAAAATGATGGTAAAAAAAGAGTTAGAGAGTAAAAGGCACACTGCTCAGAAACAAAACATATGCATGAAATTAAACTTAAAAGTATCAATATACATATGTACATATCAGGGAAAATCTAATCCAATATATAATAAAATTTCTTCTCTCGAAACTTACCCCACGCAGTGATCACCCACAATTAGTGAATGAGTACTGATATGAAGTAATGCCATATGGCCATCTGTATGCCCCTACATTAGACACAAAAAAATTGCCAACATTATAGGAATAATCTCGACAAACATGAAGTGAAAATGCACAGAAGATATGACAACTTGACAATCATTATCCATCACTTGATAGTTCACGATAGTGTGCAAGATATCTCTCTATCAGTTCCTTAATTTGTCTGAGGAAATGGCTAAATGAATAAGACAGAACTATAGAAATGATCGTGAAAACTACTTTCCAATTCCTCTTGTTTCCTCTTTAATCATGAAAAAACAAAAATTCATGTTCCAATGGAAGTTTTTCAGCATCTATCATTTGCCTTCTTCCTTCCTCCCTTCATATTGACGCAGATCAATCACTGTATTCCTATTTCCTGATAAGCTAATTAAATAGGATCATCAATAAGACAATCAGGCCCACGCATAAACTTACTTTGAGATTCATGAGTTGTTTGGTCAAGACTCAAGAGAATTTGAGCCCGTAGTTAATCTGCTCAAGTTCAATGCAAGCTAGTATTGAGGATTCAGTAGATGGTAAATTATTTAATAAGGCCAATTTGGGGGTCAATTGAAACTCAACCTAATAAATTGCTAAGCTTAAGCTATAACAGATAGACCCGTCCTAGGGACTTCTTGCTTCCGCCGAAGCTGAAGCTAACCTTGGGCTGCTCATTCTAACTTAAGAGCCTATTCTGGACATACAGTTATTTCCCTTTCTTTAAAGCCTCCATGCTCTGGAGTTCAACTTCATACGCTTGGGATGGATGTCTACCTCTGTCATGTCTGAAGGATGCCCCCTTTTCCCCACTCTGGTTTTCCTTGGCTCGTCCATCAGTATTGAGCTTCAAAGTATCAATTAAGGAAGGAAAGAAGATTTTAAGATATCATAGAGTTTAGAGCCTAAAAAAGTTTTGCAATTGTTAAAAGTATAGGATACTTCCTCAGCACATCTGTTGATTACTTCGCAGGTAGCAGAATTTCCAAATCAATTTCCTCAATAACTCCTTTGATCCTGGATTTCCAAACAAGAGCACTAAACAGATGCAACCATTCTATGCCAGCAAATCTCTTACTACTGCATTCAACCACATGGTATGCATCCATACCTGTTACTGCTGCAATTTGGTACTGATCAGGAGATAAGAACTTCCAAATTTTCCCTGCCTTGGGACAATTTATAACATCATGCCAAGTAGTTCCTTGCCCAACATACACCTATGAAAACACAGTCCAAAGTTCTGTCAGCCCCAAGGCCATAAGTATGTAATATATCATGTCTCAGGCTTCATGAGCCAAAAATAATATTTTGAGCATCTGATGACTTTTTAAGCTCAAAACTCATGCCCAGCCTTGGTCTGGTCATTATCACTTGCAGAGTTGGCATTCTTGTAAGAAATTTGTAAGCATTCTTTTTGGAGAAGGTGCATTGGAGGTAAGCCCCATAAGAGTAGGAGTTTAGGAATGCTTTCAGTAGCCTATATCTCAGTTTCAGAAATGTCGCATTCAATATTATCAAGATTCTGAAGCATCAATGACAATCATTTCAGGGAGCTTAATCTTCCCTATATCCTGTGATCCTCTCGAGGACAGTCACCAGTCCTTTCAAAGGTCCATACTGTTCCCAAATCCACCTCCACTTGATGCCCTTGAGGAGGAGGTTCTTGGTAGATTCAATCCATTCCAGATGAGTGATACACCACTTTTTTTATGCCAATTCATGCAATCGTCATATTTGGCGTACTTACTTGTAAGGACCTGAACCCACATATTGTCATCCCTTTTGAGGATTATTCATCCATGTATAATGCTTGCACAGTTGACAGTTGTACTCTCTCGACCTTCTGAACCCCAACCAACCAATTTGTTTGCTTTTGCATACACTGGCCCAATTGACAAGGTGCATTTTCTGTTTCTTATTCAACAAGCACCCCATAAAACTCCTGCTCTGTCTGTACAGTCTTTTTACAAGCAGAAACCAGAAGATGGTTGACTTGCATTATATGATAAGTGATGGCTGGGAATATAGATTGAACCAATGTCGCCCTGCCACATTGGGATGTGCAGTTACTCTTCTGACCAAAAAGCTTCTGTTCGACTTTTAGCAACAGCTGGTTACATTGGTGCTTGTCTTTTCTTTTTGCATATGCCTAGGTAAGTGCCTAGGTCTTCGGGCAATATTGCAGTGGTGGGAAATGCAGGGGCCATCTCCAAACGCTTCAAGGCCACTCCAGTTCCTTCTATTAAATTGCTCTGAGATTCTTATGGGATAGTTATTTCATGCACAAAACTCAAAGATAGATGGGGAAAGGAGGTATCCCAGTCAGATCCCCTGCTAGGAGTGAAGGATCACCCTGCTCAAGGTGAAGGCAAGGAGAGAGATTCTACGTTCCACAGAACAGACATAGACACTCCAGCCATACAGCTTATAAGTCGGTCAATACAATAGGCAAGAACGTTGAGATCATACAATATGTTTCGATTGAGTCCTACTTTATTCTGAGGTAGGCTTTCTCCAAATCAATTCTAATATTTGATACCACTACACTCTCTCGCTTCTTTTCGGACATTTTTCCCAAGAAAAAAAATGCTATAATCCATGATCATCCTTCCTGAAATAAACTACCAAGAAAAGGAGTTATGCCTTATGCAAAAAGACATTCTGTTCACAGGGTTTTGGTTAGGGCCTTATAGCCAGTGTTGAGAAGACTTGAGGGCCCAAATGGTTCCATTTTCTTAGGGTTATCTTCTTTAGAAACAAGGGCAATAGTATTATGCTTGGCATATCAGTAGTAGCAATGCAGTTCTTTTATAAATGTGGCAGGTGGGGTGATCAACAATGTCCCAACAAGCATGATAAACCAGCATTGAGGCCATGAGGACCTGGGTTCTCGAGGCTCTTTATTTTCATAATAGCACTTTATTTACTCCCTCCATCCCAGTTCAAGAGTTACATTCTGAGTCGGCATATAGATTACGAGAGGGGTGAAAACATGTTAATTATCATTAATACCCCTTCACATGAGGCCTCCAATTGTTCTTCGTAAAAAGGGAGGGCAATCTTGTCAAATGTTAAGGCTAAAAAGGAAATGTAACTCTTCGAATCGGACAACCCAAAATGAAAAGTGTTAACTCTTGAAGTGGTCCGAAGGAGTGCAATGTAACTGAGAGAGTTAGTAAGTACACTGCTCCAAATCAGTGACTTTCGGTGGGAGTCACCGGAGGAGCTAAATTGGGTAACCCCATGCTAATCACAACAGAGTTCCTTAAAATGAAATTGTAATGTTGCAATGATTGACAATTAAAATGCTGGAGTAATTAATAGCGGGAGCCAACAGAATTTCAGAAGTAGAATGAAGCAAATGGAAGAAGAGGGAGAAAGAGAGAAGAAATACACTCGCAAGGGATTAGTCAAGCCCGCAGGCCACAAAAGCAAAAGCCAAAATCAAATCTAATCAATCAACTCTCTGAATTAACGGAAGCATACAGAATTTCAGAAATAGAATAAGAAAATAGAAGAAGAGGGAGAAAGAGAGAAGAAATACACTCGCAAGGGATCAGTCATGCCTGCAGGCCACAAAAGCAAAAGCAAAAGCAAAAGGCGAAGTCAAATTTTATTAATCAACTCTCTGAATTAACATAGGGGATTACATCGAAATTTATAAGACAATACTAAATCCTTAACCTACTAGGACCAATGAAATAACATTAGGAAAAGAAATCATAAATTTACCAGGACCAGGACATTTAACTTAATACGAAAAGAATTAGGAAAACAACTAGTTACTAGATATTTGATTAATCAAGATAAAGTTTTACTAATCCTACTAGATTCATAAAAGCAGCTTATCTCTGAATAGTAATTCACCATAACGAATTAATTTCTCAAATCTAATCCCATATTGCTTGAGCTTATGTCCTGCATCAGTAATCTTTCTTGTTGATCCAATGTCCACTATTATCTTCTAGGAAATTGATTTTATTCTTCTTTCTTCATGTAATAGTGGTAATATGAAAAAATGTGGCTTTTCTATCCCTTGAGTTAACCTATTAACTCTAAACTTCGTTTCAACTGAAATTCTTCTTTATCAAGAATATTTTTATACTCCTTTCAAAGATCTCTTGCAAGACAGTTTAAATTATGAGAATATCTAGAATCTTAAGTTTTTTGGACCCCCCCCCCCCTCGGTTGAATCTGGCACTTATCCTGCATTTAGCAGTGAACATGTTACGGACACTTTCTTGTTCCAATCCCAGGCTTTTTCAGGGATAACTTGGGCAGCCTTGACATGGTCAAAGTTAATGTCACTTGCATTGATTACCTGACTCATCAGATTGGAGTGCTCCTAGGCAGTTCGTAAGGTACATGGGCCTCTTGACCGCCATCATTTGGCTATGGGATGGATACTTGAACACGAACACGGAACTAGAGCTGGGAGTATGTGGACCAAGTTCTGGATCATGTTGAGTACATGTTTAGCCTTCTCTTAAAAAGCATTCGAATTTTGATCATGTCTATCCTACAACCCAAATTCCACTGCTGGGTCACCCAATTAGTTCATAATGTTTATTTGCCTCCAGCATCCAGATTGTTTATGGTTGCAAACAATAGATCGGACTAAGCAGAAACATTGAGCAAGCAAAAAAGCAATCACGAAACTTCTTATCTCCATTTAAGAGAGAATTCAATCAAGGATGTTATAAGGTACAAGATACTTACTGGAGCGAAAATGACTCTCAATCTTTGACCGCCAATGCATATCTCTTCGGCTCCCAAAACTGAGGTATAACTAAGAGACCAGTCATCTGCATTACATACAAATGGTATGTGGGTCAGAAAAGGAATGGTTGGTCAAAATAAACAAGATTTTTAAGTTTTGGTAAGCACTTACCGGAACTCACCTCCATTTCATTTCTTCTATGCGCAAAATTTAGTTGTAGAAATGTGTCTCCGTAATTTTACTTTATACTCGAAATTCACATTTATTTCAAATAATGATGAATAAGTATACCAACTATAAGAATAGGAGACATTGATGGTGTTTATTAGAAATTTCCTGGTATTACCAAGATCAGTAAATAAGAGTTTGATCTGGAACCGGGCCAATCCTGATATTGCTTGGCCTTTAATCTTTCTTATCTTTTCACAAAAGTTATTGGAACTTAGTCCCTAAGGTCAGTGTTAAGACATCGCATCTGAAATAAAATGAGAACATCTGAAATTGGCTGTGTATTTCATAAGATACCGTGTTGCTTGATTTTGGAAGGTTCTAACCTTTTTTAATACGGCCCATGGTATTTTCATGGGCCAAAAGAGTAGCATCAGGATTGCTCTTCTGTACAACTGAAAGACCTGAGTTGAAGGCATCAACAGGACATCATATATCAATGCAAAGAAGTGCTTTACATAGAAGGCAGCAGACAAGATATTCAGTTGGAAGAATTCATAATTCATTTCAAAATACGAAGCAGTACATAGTTGCTAAATGACAAGTCACAACGATTAAAAGAGAATAGATTACATGATCATTATTCTGATTCCTTGTCCTTTAACTGATACTCATAGAAGGAAGCGAATTTATTGTATATTGAAATTTTCCTGAACATGGGAACTTTAAGCCATAGCAATCAGATAAAATGTGTATTTTCTACTTCTGACTTCATAAATTATCAACAATCCTATTTAATTATTAACTGCAATGTTGTGTAACTTGGGGTGCTTTCTTCATTAATTAATTATTAGTCTAATTAATGAAGAAAACATCCCAAGTTACACAACATTGCACAAGGAATCATTATGTCATGATAAAAACAATTTACGTGGTAATTTATCTATTTGTACTCCCCCTCATTTCCAACCTACTTCATTGAGGGATAAACTAAACAGAGTGCCAAAGTGTGCATTAACACACATAATAACAATAATAATAATAATAATAATAATAATAATAATAATAATAGAATTTTGTTACTAATAGTATTAAGAAGTTTATACCACATTTTGAGTAAAGAAAGAGAAAGTGATTGAATAAGTGTGTGTG
>JAOTQG010104226.1:0-13065 GCA_025631175.1 Iris virginica
TGAATCTGTACTGGCACCTACCACGTACATGAATCCAACCGAAGCTTCTGACAATCCGATGAATCAGACCAAAAACGGGACCAACGTCCTGACGCCAATATAGCGTCCCAGCGCCCAACGTCCGGACGCCCAATTGATGTCCCAGCGTCCGGCGTCCGGACGCTCCTTTGCTGGCGTCCCAGCGTCCTGAAGACTGAGCTAGACCCAACAGATTTCCACCTCGACCATTCTGAAAGTATTTACCTTGGCCAGATCTACCATATTCACTATAGTGGTATCCTCATCCATGTCTGCCCTGACGACTTGCATTGTACTAATTTCCTTCATGATTCGTTGAATAATTCTATTGTAGTTGGTGGTTAGAAGATGCTGGTGGACGAGTGGATTTCTCGGCTACAAGAGCAGCGGTTGTTGCATCGAAATGGAGAACTTTTGTTGTAGCATCTCCTCCTTAAGCATGAGATCAGTGAGATTATCAAGAGAGAGATCTTGATTGGCAGAAGAAGCTGCAGTGGAAGTTAGAAATTCTTTATATTGTTGGTCTAATCGACCATGAATAAGCTGAATGAGGGATTTTTCATTCATTGGTTCTCCAGCACTTGCTAAGGCATCAGCAAATCCGTTGGCACATAAAAGGTATTCCGCTACTGATTCATCATGATTTCTTTTGTAGCCCATGATTTTTTTTCTTTCAAGTTATCAGTATATAAAGATGATTTAGCAACAAACCTTTTGCAAAGGCTTTCAAAGCGGCAGGGGCTTGATAGGATTTATTCCTACCGTCGAACACAATCACACTCTTGATCGGCCTCAAGAATGAAGGCCACAATTCTCCTCCTTAAGCATGATATCAGTGAGATTATCAAGAGAGAGAGAGAGAGATCTTGATTAGCTGCAATATTTTTGGTCTAATCCACCATGAATAAGCTGAATGACAGCACTTGCTAAGGCATCATTGAGGCGGAGAAAACAAACGGAATTGTTCGCTATAATATAGACTCTCTTTATAGAACGTAGAGAAGTTTTGGTACATGAAAATCCCTATAGATACGTAAGAGATTTTCCTAAATATAAACAAGATTAACCCCAATAATTACCAACATAAGTCACACAGTTTGACATGATAAATTACTGTGCTAATACATAGATGTTGTTTCCTAACGGTTTGCTCTTCCAAATTGTCAGCAAGGAAGACTAAGTTGTAGCCATTTACAAACATCCAAGAAAAGACGCAAATCCATTCAATCTTTCACAAGCCAAAAATCAATCATCTTACAATCATCCATGCTACTTTCCAACTCATTCATCGTTATTTTACAATCAGTATTCTGTAATCAGGTATCACCGTGCCACTCGTGTTAAAATTTTTTTTTAAAAAAAAGGGAAAAGATTCAAAATCCATGAGTAAAAAATGTGGAAAACTATGCAAAAGAAAGAACATCAATCACACAAATCTGTTAAATGGCTTCCTTCCAACTGTGGCTGGCATAGAAAGGGTGGAATCCACACTAAAATCCCCAATAGACCGTGGAGAGTGATGATGTTTCTCTGACACCCTCTGGGAAGTAGAATCCTTACTGGACCCTTTGTTCCACTTGAATGATCCCATATTTGGAGTAAGCGGGAACGAAAACCTCCTCTTTGACTCGTTGCCGGGAGTCCCGGGAACCCTGTCTTTGGGATTGCTATTCGGTCTAACCTTGGCTTTTGCCGAGACAGTGGGTGTCATGTAATTTGGAACAGAAAAAGGTGGGCAGCTCATCAGGCTATCATCATCCTTGAGTGGTACATCAAAAGGAGAGTTAGCTGCACTGGTTCTTGGTTTCAAAAATTTCATGACATTGGAGCTGCTGCTGCTGCCCCCTGTTGGTGGAGTTCTACTCGAAGGAGTTAGCATCTGTCTGGTTTTCATAGGTACTGTCGATCTAGTTGACCTGGGGGTGTTCACTTCAAGATTGTCAAACCCAAAATTACTTTGCTTTGAGTTGCTTGTTTGAGGGCGTGGACTTGGCTTGTGTGTAGGAGTTTGCCTTGACGGTGTGAGAGAATGCACATTCTTCATGGGTAGGCTTTCAGAAGCAGGGTTTGCTGAAGGTAGCTGACGTTCTAACCAGTTCCACCACCATGGAAATCCACCTGATCTAACATCCATTACTGCTGTTTGATATGATCTTGGAGTTCCTTTCGACGACTAACGACCCAAGAGATTTATAGCCAAATGGTAAACAATAAAGAAACAAAAATGCATTAGATCCATTTTCAAGGATATATATATTCGCCACAAGCAAAGTTAGCTTAAGATGGAGTAGAGATTATAAAGAGTGATACCTGGTGAGAATATGCATATGCCATAGCTCTTTCTCTCTTGATGAGTGCCTCTACCTTTCTCTGTAACCTTGCTTCTCTTTCTTCTTTTGTTATTACGCTATCATCCCAATATTCACCGTCGCCTGCCTCAGACTACACAAATCCAAAATGATCTCACTTAGCGAAATGCATTGAGCTTAAACCATAAAAGAAACATCATAAAAACAGATGTGTATATAGTTCCTGATAAATTTGATATGCATCTCAATTATTTTTACTTTTATTTTAGGTTGGCCTTGAGGGGTTATTCAACTTCAGTTAATCAGGGATCCTCAAGACAGTTGTGTACAAGCCATTTCAGAATGTAAATCATATGTACCTTTTAAAATTTGTTCTTAGTACGGAACCCAGTACAAAGGTATGTGTGCAAAGTATATTCATAATTCCGGTGTAATCCAACCAAGATTTATAACCTGACAAATCTCTCTTTCTAAATTCTGATAAGTTGGAATGGAATGACCACAGGAAAATTCCATATTCAGGATTTGAAATAAAAGGGAGCATAATCATAGTTTAAGTATTTGAGGATGTGTGAAGTGGGGATCAAATTACAGATCATGTATACAGCTCGATGGCAAGATAGGCAGCTGAAATAAGGAAATCAAAGACTAAGACAACTTACAAGCTGGTTTGAGGTCCATTTGCCGAGTGTACTCTCAAGTTCCTTATCATTCTTGTATGCTTGGCGTTGGAGTGCCTGGTTCTCTAGCATTTGGATTCGTCGTGACTGAATTTGAGTTTGGACTCTCACTAAGAGCTGCATCTGTTTCATGGCATTCATTGTTTGTCGTTTCACATTTTGGCCCCTCACCACTCCCTGCAACCTCACTAGACCCCTCAATGCTTTGAAACTCCTCCTTGCCTGCATGTAGGATACAAACAAAAAAAAATCATGTATCAGTACAAATTAAATAATCAAGTGCATGCTTGACAAATTCCAGAAGAAACATAACCTCTAAAGTCCGTTTTACCTTGATATTCATTTGCTTTACACTGACCACATTAAAGCTCCCGGTTTGAGCTGGGATAACCAAGCTAATAGGGTTCACAATATGTAGCCCAGCTAGTACGGATCATTACATTGCTAATGAGTTGAACAGGGTTCCTATTAATTTTTTAGGTAGTGCTAGTATCAACTCCAAAATGTTGTTGGGATAGAGATTGAATACTTTCTCAGGGAACAGTAAAACTGGTCTTCTTTTTATGTCTTCTTAGAAATCCGCTCAAAGAGTTCTATTTCCTATTTTCTATTGTGAGGTGTTTCCACCTAAAGAGTCGTGTTTCAAAAACTAAGGTTGTCAAGTTCACGAGATTTCATGTTTATCTTTGTTACGTTACATTGAAAGTTAAAATTACTATTTAAGTCTTTATATTAAAGGTAGAAGTGGAAACAAGTGGAAACAAGTGGAAGACTTGTTTGATCCTTAAAAGATAAACAGAGGGAATCTATCAGTATTACTCACTAGTACACCTAAAACTTCACTTGTACTAAGTTTAGAGTACGCATGAAGATCATCAAAAAGAAGAATGATGCGGCATACTGGTGGTATAATTTAGTTATTGACGAGCAAAATCAGAATCTTACCATGTACCCTCTATAGACTGCTTGGATTTTGGTGGCCGAAAGATGGTGGTAACGTAATGTTGGCTCTGGTCTGTAGCTAATTTCCGTTTGTTGGCGAACAATTCTAGAAGATGCAACCCTTGGAGAAGGAGCCCTCGGAGGAGCAATCCGTGGAGAAGGAGCCCTTGGAGAAGTAATCCTTGGAGAAGGAGCCCTAGGAGAAGTAATCCTTGGAGAAGGAGCCCTAGGTGATGTGATCCTTGCAGGAGGAGAGGTAGGCCTAGCAGGTAATATAGGTGGTGTAAATGTTTTTGGTTGCTGATCGGAAGGTGTGGGAGGCCTAACAAGTATTTTCTGCTGATCTGCTTCTCCCAATATTTTCTCAATACTGCTTGGCTCTCTAAATAGGGGAATGAATGATTTGGTCTCACCATGCTTCAGAATTCCTCGC
Organism: Iris virginica; assembly: GCA_025631175.1. Classification (NCBI taxonomy): domain Eukaryota; kingdom Viridiplantae; phylum Streptophyta; class Magnoliopsida; order Asparagales; family Iridaceae; genus Iris; species Iris virginica. Next base: position 4,383 of record JAOTQG010104226.1, read on the forward strand.
CCCTTCTTTTCCTTGCTACTTTTCTTTTCTGATCCCTGCAAAACCACATATTATAGATCAATAGAAACCTAACTGATAGATAGCATCTCAGTAATCAAGACAGATGGAGATCCACAATGATAAAATCATTCTTTATTAAGAGATGCATAAACTCACGTTGGCTAGCTTGTCCTTGGTGCTAGGACTGAAAACCTTCTTGATTGCAGAAAGCCAACTCCCTTTCTTTCCCATGTTCCTAGCATTACTGTTTCACCCTGTCAAGCCAGAAAGATATAAATACATGATCAAGTATTTCCACTCTAACAACATGTGTTATTCATATCTTCATAAAGAAGAAAACTACTATGCTATATCAGAATGATATGTAGCAATCATTTTCGTCACTGGAAACAGGAAAGTAACGAACTACTGTAAAGGGAATGCATAATACACATAAAATAGTGTTGCAGTTCTGTCATATCATGGACTGATTAAAAAGTTTTTCTAAAGAAGTGCTTAAAAGGATTAGTCTTGAAAAAAATTCAGAATTATGGTTTAAAGATGGCATTTTAAAAGGTCATCAAACACACTTTCTTTGCCTATAACAAAGTTATAATAAAAAGGGAAACACGAGAATGAACACCACACTTAACTGATGGCCCAAAATTCGTCTACTCCTCTGTCTTCCTGACCAAATATCGGAAGGATGAAGACGTAGGATATTACCCTTATTCGTAGGAAAGTTTACTGATTCCACTGACCCAAGTCCCGAGTCAGGCAAAAGCTTTCTCAGAACAAGATTGAGGCGGAGGCCAACTAAATTTGGTATCAGAGCTATTCTAAAATTTGCTCAGGGCAATGATTGAAGGTGTTCTGCATCTAGTTCAAATCAGACTATTGGAAAAACTGCGTGTGAAACAGAGAAGAGGAATTCTAGGCTTAGAATTTGAGACAGTACATATCTCCAAGCTTCAGGTGGCGAAACCAAGAGATTTACAGTGACTTACGATGATGGCATAAATTGTATATGCACAAAATAATCTTTTAGTTCACAGAAACACCATTTCTCGATTTGTGCGTGTCATCCTTGCGCAGGGGCCATGCTAATCTTCTCTGTATCGTTCCAATTTTATCGGATGTCCCCGAAGGGACTTCAGAGAAACACCATCAAACAATACTAAACCACCAAAACGAGTGTTGAAACTTAATCAGGATTATGAAGAATTTTGGGACAGAGGGAGTAACTATTTAGGCCGAACTGTTGTCAAATACTTATATCCAAACAAAGATGCATGCTGTACAAGAATAAATTGACCACAAACACCCATTTAATGAAGTCAACTGCTCATGAAGCAGGCAGAATAATAACAATAAGGGGAGGTATTAGTTTCCAAGGCCTCAAGAGGAAACTAGAAGGGCAAAATTTCAAATAATTCAGAGTTCTAATATTTATGTTATTTTTCACTTACAAGAAATTAAATTTGATCTTTCAGTACTCTCACTACCCAAACCAGAAATGAAGAACTACGCAAAGGAAAAATTCAATGGAATCTTAATTGTATATGTTGCTTCCCAACAAACACAAGAAACCCCAGAATCTCTTTCCAAATATGGAATCATTTTTCTTCACAAAGCTACAAGAAAATAAACAATTAAATAACATTGTTTGGTCCATCAAAAACAAAATTTACCTTAGCTTGAAATTTTGCCAATTCTGCAAAACCTTTCACAAAGCTGCAGCAACCCAAAAGATTAGAGCAAGGAGAGAGATGCTGATTCTTTATCTCACTGTGTGTGTATGTGTTCTCTCTGTCTCTGCCTCTCTCTCTAACCACCCTCCTCTCTCTGCTGGGTATGCTGTAGTAACATGGTGGCTACTTGGTGTTTTTTCAAACCTTACATACTTTTTGGAGTAAAAATTGTTCAAGAATTTGGACAGTGGGTGGGGGGTTATTAGTTGAAGGGTATAACTTTCTCTTCTTTTTGGTGGAACTTTGAATCTGGTTCCTCCTTCTTTGCCTTTCCTGGATGGTAAGGATTTGTTTCAGGACAAATACTTTTCTTCCTTTCTTGCAACCTTTCACCTTTTGTGTTTTTATAATTCTCTTTTTCTTTTTTTGTTGTTGTTGGTTAGTTGATCATTGACAATGAAAGGTTGGAGAGCGGCAATGAGGTTGGCCACTTCCTCACTCAATGACATCTGCCAACTTCAACTAACTTTACTTGAATGGGAAGACTATTTTTGTCACACACCAATATCCACTCACCTCCCTATTAAATACTCCCTCCCTCCTCCGCGATTTAAATGTTCCAATTGAATGAATATATATGTTAATATTTTAACCATTCAATTATATAAATGAAAAAAATTAGTAGTGGATTTAAGCATAATATATATCTTAAATATTTTAATTTTGCTCCAAAAAAAGAATTTTTCTAGAATATACACTTATTTTAAAATAATTCAAAATAAAATAGTGAATACTTAAATTAGAACGAAAGGGGAAAGAACCCCTTTTCTATGTCCTCTTGGTCAGTAATCAAACTCTACTTAATTGATGCTTTGATACACTTCGAAAGGGCCTATCTTTGTTCTATGTTACTCAATATATGTTAGTAGTTGATTAGTTAAAAGACAACTTTGAAAGAACTACTTAATACAGCTGTTTGATCTACTTATTTTAAGCAAGCAGTTTGATTAACCCTTGAGAGAGTTTGCAGCGAAAGAGTTTGAAGAATTAATCAAACAAACAATTGTTACGTTAATTGAATGAAATACAAAATATAAAGAACACAATAAAAAACACTCGATTTGAAGAGTATAGATTAAGAGAAAGAAACAATGACATAAAAGTAAAGCACACAACGATATTTCAATTGGTTCTGATTCAACACTAGTACATCTACCCCATGTTGGTCCTCTTGAACACACAAAGCTTCTTCTATTAACCAATGGAAATTCTTGCAACTAAGCACTAAGCGGATTTTCATGTAAATAATTCCGACGAAGCCTTTGCCAAGAAATTCCGTGGAGCACTCTTGCTCAATTACAACTGAAGCTCATTCAGCTTCTTGGAAACTACCAAAGTTTCCACTCCTATGTTGGCTCTTCCAACTGGGGTAATTACAACAAAAAGAAAAATAAAAACACTAAAGGGTGTATGGCAGCATGCTTCCTAGAATGCTTCTAAACCTAAGCTAATTGGAAGCCGTGTATAACAAATACAAGGTTAAAATTGGAATGTTACAATGGAAGATTAAGATTTCAGGTCTTCTAATTTAAGTGTGTTTAAGCTTGAGGGTTCGACGCTGATTTTGCATAATTGACTAATGGACTTGAGGCTTGATTTCTGCTGTCCTTAACACTTTGAGCTGAATTGCATAAGCTGTTTTCAATTTGTCGATTCAGAAGTCTGTTTTGTAATACCAATCAAACTAGTATTTATAGACTTTAATGAGAGCTTGCCGTTGGAGTCACCGACACTTACCTATATGACTTTGAAAGTTCATCCTTATCTTTGACTGAACCCATATGGAGCCTGTTCATCTTGTCCTTTGACCAATCGATTGCTTCCACTTATTCTTCAGCTGATGTATCACTAGCCGTTGAGCAGTTATCTGTTGCTGATGATTTGAATTTTGGATCTTTACTCTTGAATACACTTGACTGCTGGTGGTTTGGCTTAGCCGTTAGGGCTGTATAGTTTACTTCTTGATTGAAAGCCTTGAATAGTTCAACCTTTGTCTTGTTATGCAGATGCCTTACTGTAGTAAAAATTGTCTGATACCAACTGTTATCTATATTTACAGTGAAAATCTTACATTAAACTTGTTAACCTTGAGTAGGCGGTTGAAGCTGAGGAGTTGGCTTCTTGATTTGTGATATCAAGAGCCCTCTAATTCCTACTTCTATGTAGACGTCTGATGTCATAATCCTTAGGCTCAGAACTTGTATTGATACTGATAATGTTGCATTAAGCACACATTCTTGAGTTGACTGTTGATGTTATCAAGTTGGCTTCTTGATTTGTAATATCAAGAACACTCTAACTCATATTTATATGAAGACTTCTATTGTCATCGTCTTTAAGCTCAGAACTTGTATTGAAAGTGACAATCTTGCATTAAGCACATTGTGAAGACACTTAGCTGTAGGTACTTGCTGATGAGCTTCTTGCATGAACACCTTGCTAATTTGAACTCCTTTGCTGACTGATGCATTGCATTATCTTGAGCTTAGTCTCAATGAACTTTAAGACTCGGGATAACAAGGTCTATATATTTCTGGTAGTCGATGCCTTGACTTTGCTGATAAAGACTTGTAGAGGTGATTAACACTCAAATATGTCTTATAATATTGTGCTATTTTTATGATTATTTTGGTTTGATTACATATAAATGTATTCTTGGTATGGTTAGTTTTGTGTAATTTAGGAATTCTGAGCTGTTTATGCCAAAGTAAGAAAAAATGTGCAATTTTAGAGCTAAAAAGGACCAATTTGGAGAATATTGAAGTTCAAGGACTGAAGAAGGATAGTTGACACAGAAATTCGTCCAGTGTCAACAGAAAGGAGGCTACGGTCGTGCTACTTTAGGTCACGATCGTGCCAAACCTAATTTTGGAAATTCGTGTTTTTGTTATTTTAGGGTTTTCCTAGGTATTCAGTAGGGCATATGGACAGTCTGTAAAAGGTGTTGTTCCAGCAGCTTTTAGGTAAACTCTCATACATTTACGGTATTGTGAGAACCTCATTCTTGCGCCCTCGGGATTAAGGTTTTCTTAGTCGGGTTTTGAGGCGTGATGATGTTCATTGGATGCTTTAGTTTTTTGTGAGAACATTCGTTTGCGATGTAGGGCATCTCTTCGTGACTACTCAACCTATTATTCTTTAAATCGAGAGTCGTAACCTCTGTTTAGTCTTAGGATTCGGAAGCACGAGCTTTTTTGAGGTTTCTAGGTTCAGGGCGTAGTTACGAATTAGGAAGAAAAAGCATCACTCAATTCGCCCTATATTAGTCTCTAAATTTCTAGCATGTATGCCAGCTAAAAGTGAGTCAATTGGTTGACCTAGGTTGGTCAAGGTTCAAAAATACACAAAAGTGAGTATTGGTCTCTTTATACTTGGGTCTAAGCTAAGAAGTTAAGGGACATGGAAGCAAGTGTTTGGTTCTAGGTTCATTGAGTCTATGGTCAAGACAAATAGGCAAACATATGTTCATGAGAGGCAATAACCTTAACTAGAACCCTGTGGTCTAACTAATATTTATTGAAAGTAAGAGGAGGTAATCAAGGAATTAAAAAGATTATGAAAGTCATATCATCCTTCAAATGCATCTTCATATATAGTTATTTATGAAACTCGAAGATAACATTCATCATTTAAGAATTTTTAATGTAGGGAATGAGGACAATTAATACTTCCAAGCTAAGGCTAGATGAGTTCTAATCACAAGATTGGGCATGATCTTGGCATGTTCTTCAATAAGAATTTCCACTTAAGGGTATGAACCCTTCAAGTCATGAAGGGTCCAAGAACATGGACCTTCCCACATTTCAAGATCATCTTAGAACCTAAGAGTTGATTTTGTTCATAAAAGCATGAAAGATTGTGTATGAAGGCTTTAAATGAAGGCTTACGGCCTAGTTATCATTCCCATTCACACTTAGATCTAGAGTCTAACATACAAATTCATGAACACTAGAATGAAAACATTCATATACTTTGTTCAAAGGAAGCAAGATAGCATACATATTTACATGTAATCATAGATCTCTTAGCAAGGAAGAAGATAAATCCATAATGAATATTAAGAAACCACTTTTCATTCATCACACTCAAGAGAGATACATGGTAACATGCATGTTTACAAGAGTAAAGGAAAACATAGATAGAAATCTAATCTAGAAAATTAGTAAACAAGATTTACATGAAACCGTATACCTACTCTAAAGAGCTATGAAATGAAAAAGAGATGATTTACTTCTTGATGATCCTAGAATATGGCTTGGATGGTAGATTTGTATTGGCTTTGAAGGCTTGAAGACAAGGTTGAAGGATATTTGAAGATTAAGATGTGTTTAGGTCATTTCTTGATGTGGAATGGGTATGTGTTTGAAGGTTTCTCTTTGAAGATGGATGAGTTTGGATGAACAAGGATGAAGATGTATGGAAGGAGGATAAAATATGAAAATCTCCAAGAGGCGCTCGCAAACACTAGGGTTTATCTAACCAAAAGGCAAAAATCTCTCAAAGGCACTTTAGGGGGAGGATTGATCTCCCTTTTTGCTTAGAAAGTGGGGGTTACATAGGGGGTGATTTTAGGATTCAAACCTGGTCATTTCTACTTTTTAAAAGGTCTAAAATGTCCCCTAGAACCCCCCGGGAAATACCCCTTTTGCCCCTTGATCGGATGGACAAAAGGGCAAAAATTCTAGAAGCAACAGCAAATTGGTCGGACCGACCAGGATCCTTGGCATGTAGGCCGGACCTACTGTCCTTGGTCCTTTTGTTTTTTTGGCCAGGAAAGGTTGTCCTTGCTTATTTTCTAGCCTTTCCATTTTGCTTTTATGCCCCATTGGCTGGTCTTGAAATACTTGGGTGTCCCTTTGAATATGACCAAATAGCATTTCTTCATGTCCAAGTCTTGTACACAAAATATTTACGTACAGACATAAAAATAATACACTTTAATTTGTTGTGTATGAGACATGTGACCATGCCACGCCTTAATGACTTGTTTTATGTTTGATATTGATCAAATGTGACATGTTGTGGACTCTCTTCTCATTGTATGCATGTGATAACTCTAGATGACTAGGTATTGATCTAATCTAAATTAAGTCATGCATGGCTAATTACTTACTAATAATATGATTAAGAGTGTCCAAAAATAGGGTCTCTACATGTATAGACTTTTTCATTGTATTCCAAAAGATTAAGAGGCACAAATCCATTCTTTTAAGGGATTGGAGGTAAACCTTAATTATTGTTCATATTTATGAAATAATTATTTCTATTCAATTGATGTTCTCGCACTATTCTTGATTGAATTAATAGTCTTATTTTATCAGTTTATAGTGGCAAATGCACTATAGTAAGTTCTATTTTATGTTGTGTATAAATAAATAACAAAGAGATTACATAAGGTTGATCAAGAAGGAGTAACAAGTGTTGTAGTGCTTAACTAACATATATCATGTGTTAGGATTGCTTTAGTTCATATGTGCTTAAAGGGTTTATGTCCCACGTATAGGAGTGTGACCATCAGTGCAGAGCGATATCGGAGTTATAAATAGTGTATCATCCTAGTGGATATCTAATATACTATTGTTTAAAAGAAATCACAGTTGATGTCTAGAGATAGAGAACATGAACGATAATTAATGGTAGATTTCATGAACTTAGTCTCACAACAACTATTTTACATCTGAATTGAACTATTAGAAGTATTCTGAATCAACTATTATTTGTGCTAATTTACTTATTTCAAGTCTTCAGTGGATCGACTTCCTTCTTATCATTATCTATATTCATTCTATTAGTAATATAAGTAAGTAGGCTATCCTTATTTTCATTCTTTTTTAGCACATGTGATAATGCGATCAAAAAGTGTCGTCGTTGTCGGGAACTTGGTAATTCAAGTCTATTAGCCATAAACTAGGAGTTTAATTTAAGTAGTTTGATAATCTAGTTAATTTATTTCGTTTTAGTTTATTTCATTTTAATTTAGTTATTTATAGCTGATTTATTCTCTCTCGTTAGTTAGTAGTGTTATTTTAATTCAGTTTGTTTGCTAGTATTTACTTTAATAGTTCTTTTTAAATAGTTCATTTAGTTAGTTAATGTAAGGTAGACCCTATTTATAGTATTCACAGACTTATGAAAAATAGAAGAGTAGAACATATTCCTTTCGAAATAGAGAACGTAATAATACAACAAAAAAAGATGAAGGGCTTCTTTAATTCTGTAAGTGAAGAATTACCACCATGTTTAGTTTTACCTAGACAAGCAACAAATTATAATTTGAATAACACACATTATAATATGCGTCCTTCGTTACATAGTATGGCTAATGAAGATTCACTCGTATTTATGAGAAACTTTGTGAACACGGTATATCCCATTAAAAGGATTATTAGATGATCAATTAAAAATGAGATGTTTTCAATACACCTTAAAAGACGTCGTAAAAACATGATTTATGTATTTTAAGTCCAGAAAAATTTAGAACATGAAAGGATGTTTATGATGAATTCGTATTTAAATATTATCCCCATGATAAGACCACTACCTTGAGGTCAAAAATAGTAAGATTCACACAAGAAGCAGTTGAAGATTTTCATGAAGCTTGAGACCGATTTAAAATGCTATTGATATAATGTCCATACCATAGTTTATTATATAAAATTATTAATCAATCTTTTTATGATGGATTGATGCAAAATAGGCAGCCTACGGTTGATAGTGCAGCAGGTGGATCAATTGGAGAAAAGACTGTCAATGAAACTCGAGATATTCTCGAGATGTTGGGAAGAAATTCTCAACATAAAAGTTCATGAAGTAAAAATCAAGGTATTTATAAGGGTCAGATCACGAATACGATATATGACGATATTGAGTGATATGGTACTGTTTACAATATGAATATGAGATAATATGAGTAATATGAGTTTATAAAATAAAAGACTAAATTGCCCTTGATT
>JAOTQG010104237.1:0-23678 GCA_025631175.1 Iris virginica
ATTTGATAAAGAGTCATAAAGAAAATTGATTCTCTCACTCTCATTGATCACTCTCTTAATTCAGCAAGTTTGATTCATGCTCTGGAGGGACGTATAGTTCTCTATACGCCTAGGCACATAGAATATTTTTCATCTTAATTACGTATTTATTGCTCTCTCTCATCACAGTTCTTTTTTAAGATCACCTTTTTTCATTTTAAAAAAAAATGAATTTTCATTCGCCGAGTATCTATGAAGTCCACACAAGTTCAATTTAACCATCAATTATCTTTTATTAGATAATACATTAAATTATAAAATGGACAATATTCTAAGATCCTACTACACACGTTTTAGACAAGTAACAGTTTGTAACTATGTAATTTACTGTTTATGGGACAGTAATATGAATTTGATAAATTATTTATTTTTTATTTCTCAAAAAAAGAATAAGATCTAAAACTAAAGAAATGCAAGCCAGTGGCATAACCCTTCACACTTATCATCAGTAGAGAAACCTAACTAATGTTCCAATTCACTTGAACCAAATGTCAAACTGCAGATCTCAACCAAAAACTCACACTTCACTTGGAACCACACACACTTCATTTTTCCCTCAAAACAATTCAGGTCTGATGCCATAACATTTGAACTCCTTGTAACCCAAGTTCAAGCTTCAATCCCTAGTGGCGGCAGCTTTGCAGATTCGTTTCAGCAGAGCTTTAGCTCGGTAGCAGTACGAGAGTGATACACGCTGCAATTGCATGTAGGAACTGTAAACACTGCAACACGATCAGAGTACGTAAATCACAAAACACAGGCAGAAAGAAATTCTGGAGACAAACCAACACAACTAGATGAAAACCAAACCCCCAACGTCCTTTTTCCTCCTTGAATCGGACATTTGTGTGCGTATGTGTACATAAATATATATAAGAGGGAAAAAGCACATTGGAAAGAGCTCGATATATTTTACTTTTGCTTTGTAATTAACATGAATGTTAAGTTCCGAGCTTAAACAATTACAAGTCTACTACAGGCCATAAGCTACGAGGCATGAGCAGAAAGGAGCTACTGGGCAACTTCTTGGCCCAAAAATGGGAACAATATAACAACATATTGATGAGCACCAAAAACACAACAGGTCATCCTTGATACATTAAGCTCGCCTAAATAAAAATAAGACTAAACATTTCTATATGTACAACAAACTTCCGAACCGAGACAATAAATGCGCAGTCCGGAAATGAGCCACTATGATCAGAAGGGTTAGTTGTCGAGCAAGGTCTGCAACCCATACGGGTTTCCAGGGGGAACACATCATCTGAATGTTTCTTTTCACAGCCGGACATGCCCTGCCCTCAAAAAATATGTGAGCTCCGACCTCTCTCTCTCTCTCTCTCTCTCTCTCTGCCTGAGGCCGCTTGGGGAGGCAGGGTGAGCCCAAAATATATAGAACACGATCAATAAGTTAATCACCATCTCTTGGGCTCGATTAGTAAATATTCCTACCAATATGAAGTTTCAGCTGTCTTCGTCCACCGCACCAATGTAGGTTAAGTCCATCCTTCTTACCCTTACCGCCCCTTTAAGCCAGCTGGAGGCCCTCAAATTAGCATGATCACTTCCTCCAATCACAGCTGTATTACTTGAAGATGAGCCAGAGCCAGCCCCATCCTCCAGAAGGGTCCATGGGTCAATCTCTATATCAAGCTCCTGCTGCAAGGAGGAAGACTTTGACTTTCCTGGCCCATTGGCAGCAGCCCTTGATGAAGAGATTGAGTTTCTTTGAGACAAGTTTGAATTTCCAGGATGTAGCCCTGATACTGAAAAACTGGGCAGAAGAGAAGTAAGTGCATATGGTGTGACAGATGGTGGCTGGCAAGAAATAGACCACCTAATGGAAGGGAAAACAAAAGGCATAGCGGTTTGAATGCGCCATCGGATCGGATCCGGCAGTAGCATGCGATCCAAGTCATTCTGCATCATCAGAATCAATATTATGTGTTGCATCATAGTAAACACTCATAAATGAGAAAAAAAAAATAAAGAAAGAAAAAGAAGAAGAATAGATGGTATACAGAATTTAAGATGTAAGGAAAGACCAACACCAACAATTTCTAGCCGTCTAATCAAATTAAGGCTGTCACTCTTGTTTAACAACTATTTGATTGAGATGCCCCTTCCCTTCAACATAATTCCAATTACCAATTTCTCCACACAAAGAGAACAATGAGACAGTACTTAAATGGTAAGTTGACAAATCCAAACCTGCAAGCTCTCGGCAACTTCACGATCAAAAGCTGGCCAGTCCCTGCTAGTTTCAGTGGTGGACTTGGAGCCAGACTTGAACCTCAGCCAACATGGCTGGCAGCTACTTAACATCCCATGTAGCACCAAGAGTAACCGATCAAAAAGACTCTCACCGGATAGATCTACAGAAGCAGGAGCCCCCTCCATCAAAAATACAGCCTCTCTCCTCAAAGAAAACCGTGACGGCAGATTAGACTGGTATGCGTCCTCATGAACAATCCTGCTTCCAAGGAGACGAAGTATCACTGAAGCAAGCATGTGCCTCATGTTACGGCTTGATGGCTCCCTACCAAGTCCAAGAATCAGTAAGTACCAACCAACTAGCATCTAGTAAATGATAAGTATAAAAAGTAAGTAAAACATAAAGACCGTCGAAGCACTGGCAGAAATCCATGCAGCCATAATCGAAATATAGATATTAATGGTGAGGTTCTTTTGGATGATTAGAGGCAACACAAGAATGGACATAAACTGAAAAGAGAGAGGAGAGCCTGCCATTCAAGGCGAGTCCGCTTTGCCCCGTGAAAGGCACAAAATTTCACGACAATCGGACACAATAAAAAGAGTTTGGCATAATGATAGTTCACTGGGCAAAATCATGTATCTCTCAAATATTACAGTTGCATGGAACTCTTTTGACTGGAAGAACGGAGTCTTAGTCCGACTCAAGTTTACAGAAATGAAACGAATATCAAATAAGAATGATGACATCCGACGCTCCTAAGGATAAATCCTGGTTATGTCTGTAATGCAAGCAGGTATGAATACTTTTCCGCCAGTTGGTTGGATCAAATGCACGGTCATCACATAAGGTACACTCTGTCTTCCTTTATTACGGTGCCTAGGTTAGATGTGATCTTACCCAAACCTCGAGCCCCTTGTTGATATTGATATTGTCATGCTTACTAAAATGCAAAGTTCATTTTCATTCATTATATATCCTATTGCGATTCCGTTTCACAAATTTGTTGATTTCAAATTTCTTCTTTCCTAGACTTGCCACACATCTATCCAAGTATTCTTAAAAGCTATGGTAGAAAAAAAAAAATAGAAAGTAGAGATAGATGTATTTACCCATCAGCACATATCACAGGGAGCAATCTCAGGAGTAGCTGCAAACGCAAAGACATTGAAGCTCGCAAAGCTGAAGGAGAAGGCAACACTGCATCAACTTGTGCAGCTGGTCGTCGGGCTAATCCAGGACTGCCACCTCTCATACCCTTGCGGTTATTTCCTTTAGTTGCAGAGCCTTCAATTCCAGAAGTAACTGTCCCCGACTGTTTACTTGCTCCACGAGTAATTGCACTAATTTGTTGCTCAATATTATTCAACTGCTTGATCAAATCACTTGCAAAGGCAATCCGAGAGTCATCAGAGCTCTGATCAATGCATGGAAGAACTAACTCTACTAAGGCTTTTTCAGTTACATGCTGCTGACCCACAATGAACGCCTCGACATCCAACACCTGAGAGAATCCCCTACCATGACGCTTTGAGTCGGTCCCTTCATCAACAACTTCTCCTTCTTCAATAGAGGTTACTTCAAACTTCCTTTTACTCCCCTTGGTAGTTGAAAGATCAATATTATGGAGAAACCATCCCCATGGCTTCCAAAACAGGACCTTCGTTGAAAGACCTTTACTCTCAGCTTTATTTATTAACCTCTGCCGAATAGATTTTCGTCCAAAAAGAACATCATGGCCTCCAAGTAACCATTTAGCTTGGAGCAGCATTGAATCCTCAAGTGACCTCCCTAAAAGGTGTACCACCTCTGAATAAAGGGGAGCAGCATCAGGTCTGACCAGCAACCTTGTAAGAATGATTTCAATGAAGTTGCTTTCATTCTCAGAAGCAGCAGCTTTTTCATGATTCGGAGAAAGTGACCGCAAAGCTTCAACCAAGGAAGTGTCATGGGCCTCAACTTTCTCAATTAAGGCTTGCTCGTTCAAGAGAAGCCTGAGCTCGAGCCACTGCCAATGAAACTTTGCAGGCTGCAACGTATCCAAAATATGTACAAGCTTATCTAGAAGCTTTGTTCCATTTTCTGCATGTTGGACCTTCAACTCACCAAGACCAGACATTCTATTCCCATCATCCTGGATAAAAGTTGCTGGTGGCATTTTACAGTCAACAATAGCATTCAAAAAGAGCCTTGCACGTAGAGGAACAAAGGCCATTACTTTTGAATGCATATCTGTACTACTCAGGTCGAGAATGGCTGCAAACTCGGATTCGGTAGCATCTGAAGCAACAAGATCATAAAGGTTAGCACAGTCCCTCAAACACACATCACGAAAAGGCAGGTGTTTTATGGCATCACTGATGGCCAAGGTTAAGGATTGATATAACTGATGGATGTCATCACGTGGTACAACGCCAGCATTGAGAATGTATCGCCTCCATATGAGATATCCAAAAATTGAATAGGCAGGTGGAAAAACCAGGCTTAGCGGGAGCAGTCGTTGCATTCTTGATAAAGCTACCACAGAGGGTTCACCAAGAAGCTCCACAATGAATCCATCGGAGACACTTCTACAGTTCCCGACCAACACTCTAAACCAATGCACAGAGACCTCAACAGAGTTATCCACCTTTAAAGCCCCAATAGAGCGCACGCTCCCATTTGAGGTCGACCTCATACTCCTTATAAACTGATTCACATCCAACCCTTCCTTTAATCTGAAAACAGATACCATTCTCTCTAGGGTCGTGATACCTTGGATAATTGAACCAACAACTAGTGCAGACACAGCAGCCGTCATTTTAGCAGTCCTACCAAGAGTTGGTTTTGCAGAATTATTTAAAATATCATTAGATAAATTTGCAGTGGAATCATGGGCTTCAGGAGAGGGTTGAAATTGACCCCGAGAAGCCTTTGCAGGGGAGAAAACTTGAGCAAGGGCAGAAGAAGCTTCTGTTGCAAGAGCTATCTCAAAGACACGGCTTTGACGTTCTCCAAGTGCATCCTTGAGTAGCCAAAGGCAAGTCAAGTGAACGCGTAAGATGTGTCGAGCAAAGTTTAATCCAGTAGAAGCCTGAAAGCTTGGAGAATCAACATTGACCATTAAATCAGGTATTTTAGCTATAACCAGCCCAATGTTACACACAATTGCAGAAATGGCAAAGGACACCAACGTAGGGTCTCCTTCTTGTGCTGCACCACCAGTTTGCCTCATGCAATCCAATAAGCCCATAACTACTTGTTGAGCTATCTGATACCCATCTTCCCGTTTATCCAAGGTAGAGCTCTTACCTGTACCAGCTGCAAAAATCTTTCTCTCTTTGCCATAAAAAGAGTGAAATATTTCATCAACATGTCTTTGCACTGTATCCTTCATACTCAGACCTACTCTGGAAACTCGAACACCAGTTATTTTTTGCCGTAAAAAATCATCAAAGTCTTCAACTCCAGCTGGGACACCAAGCGGGAAGCCAAATTCCCCGTCCGATGATCTACCAGATTCAAGTTCAGAAGCAAGTCTTTTGTCAAATGTCACCTTGAAGTTCTTTCCCCATTCAATAACACTCACCACATCGCCATATTTCTTCAGAAGGTGCCTAGCATAAACCAAGGCCGATGAACCTGAAATCCTTCCATTAGAGGCCATCATTGCTGCAGCACGATGCATTGCAGCAGACAGGGTATCAGGAATGAGATCAGCTGCAACCAGTACATTTTCATATCTGGACCAAAGGAGGAGCAAAAAAGAATCAGAAACATTTGCAGTCCATCCAGATTAAGAAAACATCCAACTCAGCCAATTTACAAAGTAGCCAATCACATGCAATTCATCTGCATTCAGATGGAAAGTTGGGATATTTTGAAATTCCTATTACTACTCTAGACAAGCTGGTAACCTGAAGAACATGTGTAGAAGAAACTGTGTTTAACAGGAAAATGAATGTGAATATATTGCATTTCAAAGGCCTAGGTCGAAATCTTAAAGCGGCACCTAGTTTTGATTGAGGGAAATGACTGGCGTAGTGAAAATCTGAGGGAAATTGTTGAGAAATTTATCACTAGTTCCCAATCACACTGGCGGGTGACACATCATTCCTTACAATAATCACAATCACCTAAAGACAAGTCATTCTCCACAGTTTTTCCCGAAAGATTTTTCATTTGCGTAATCAGTATCCTTTGATAATTACCTTGTACCTCAAACAACGCAAAACTAGCACATAATCACTAAGTCACTACAGCCATACAATGCCTTACACTTGAAAACAACAAAATAAAAATAGCTTGAGTGTGTGACATGATTTTAATTATAAGTGGGATAATAATGTTTGCAAACTTCAAACACAGAAAACCCAGAATGTAAACTGTTGTCTAAAATAAACAGCTATTCAGATTAAACAAAGAATCATAAGCAAAGCAGCATCCATATCCCACAGATGAAACAAATTATGGGAACCCAAAATAAAACTTCTAATTGCGGTAGTTAAAGTTTATCCGAAAAAAACCATAAACTGAAAAATGAAAGCCAGTGAAACATAATATGTCCTTCAACATGAACTTTTCAAATTGAGAGTCTTCCTACGCATCTGAGATAGTTACTCGAGTAGTGCGAAATTTCTCAGCAACTAAAGCAATCCAACCCATAATGTCATCTAGGATAACAAGAAATTGCGCTAGCACCAGAAGGATCTCAAAGAGCCACGTAGTTAAACTCAAAATATGAAGGAACAGTGTAGGTTGGTGGGAATGCCGAACAATAGATGTTTTATTTGCCTGTACACCAATGTGCCAGACATAAAACAGATAAAACTGCAAGCAATAAGAATACAAACCCAATAGCTTCTTTAATCAGGATGACACTAAGGACCTGATCACTAACACACTAATTTTGTTTTTTTTTCCCTAACAACAATAACCCTCTAGATCACTTGCATTAATTCAAACATTCAGATATAACTACTTTCCCAACACTTTTCGCTATTCACAGACCCCACATAATTACTACTCCCACCCACCACTTCTCCCTTTCTCTCTCTCTCTCATCATTAGGAGACAATTCCTTTTAAACATCAGATCATGTCTCCAACAAATAATCTACTTTCAATCACAATAATCACCAAAAACTACAAACAACAAAAATAACCGCATTGTGCAAAACATATCCGGTCAGGTCCTAAATGCATCAACTAAGAGATAGTTAGAATAAAAGCCTCAAAATGAGAGAGGAGCCATATGTTTTGTAAATGCAAGTACGCGGGCTTTAACATGGGTGTAGATGTGGCTGCGGGTACAGGTACGGGTACAGGTGTGACTGTTTTATATTCTATCTGGAGTAAAAATCTTCAGATTTTGGCGGATCTGATCCTTGTAGCCAAGTCCATGTAATATACTCCCTCCGTCCTAAAATGAGTGGCACTTTTTGCTCTTGATCAAGAACAAAAGGTCACTCATTTGGGACGGGAGGGAGTAGATCACAAGCATATCAGACATTCAGACCAATAACAGGAACAACCCTAATTGAGCTTGTTATTCTAATCCAGCTAATAAAGCAAAGCACTCTCTTTTAGTAATTAGGCTGGACTCGTTCAAAATATTACAATTTCAAGAGATTATGGACGATGGAGACAGAAAAGAAATAGCCACTAAATATTGGTTCAATATAGTTCAGCCACCGCACTCCGAACAATCCATTCTCCCTTCTCTCCAACCCAAAATATATATAAATATATATATATATATATATATATATATTGAAATAACACTCCAGGTTAATTAGACTCGCAACAGTGGACTACAATGCACTAACAATGAGGGATTCAATAACCACATGAAATGGTAGCAACCAAATGATACACAAGCAGACAGCAAAACATGCTCATATAAAATTTGTTGAAGTTAAGTCTGGAAGTGAACCTCCTGAGAGATGATAAAATAAATGCCTCCCCAATGGCAAAAACTTGGTTTTCCACATTCCTTTGCAGCATCATAACATTCCTCCCACTAGAAACTGTAGAATTGGCACTAGTGGGAACCTTCAGCAACAACCAGATAAGAAATTTTGCAGCAGAAGCCAACTCATTAGAAACATCCAACAAGTACAATATAGCAGACAACTCATCCTCACCAAGTTTCCAACGAGCAGAGCCCCGTTCATCAACTGAAGATCTACTGTTTTGGCTACCCTTAACAGCAATATCTGCAGTCTTTCCAGCCTCTTCAACAAGCTGCCTCGTTAGAGCAGTCAACCACACCATAATAGCCCTCTGCTCTACCAATCGCAGCTGCTTTAAAGATTTTCCAATCGAAACAATATCTATAGCAAGGACTGATCTCACTCCATCTAATGGTTTAGAAGTATCACTATCATTACCAGTTCTGTGATGAGGGCAGCTTATTCTGTTGTCACATATATGACTAGTGGATGCTCCTTGGCTACCTTCAATCCTAGTAGATGCTAAGTGATTAAGGCTTTGAGTTTTACGAGCAACTTTTTGCCTGCCTCTTGAAGCCTGTTTGACTGGCTTGACAGGTGGATCGGCTCTGAAAGGTTCGGAGGACTTGAGCCCCTTTTTCACCCACCAAATGTCTTCATCATCAAATGTATTTGGAGATTGCCCCTGAAGGTATACGTTCCTTTCTTCACTAAACTTTTGCCTTTTCGCCCTTCTGCACTCTTCACACCCAGGTGTTCCTTCCGCTAGATCGATTTTACTGCCAGTTGACCCAATGGACCTCTTGACACTAACCTGAGATTCATCAACTCCATTCACTGTAGGAATAGAAGAAGAGTTTGGGAACTGCAACAATACTGAAATAGACGTCTTCAGTTCTTCAATCACAGCAGCTCTATTTACATCTTTACAGGATGAGGAACTGGATGGCAACGGAAGAGTTATACATTGATCCATAGAAGGCAAGGATGAACTATCCCTTCCACAGCTCCGACGATGCTTTTGTTTCTGAAAGGAGCTATTTGCAAAATCCATATTCTTAGGTTGGTCCAAGAGCTCGCGGAGTAAAAGACGACGTTCATTTGAGTAAACACGCATGGCTTCAGTGAGTACCACATTGTCAGTGACTTGTGCTTCTTCCAGAGCATCTCGAATATAGGGACCAGGCAGTTGCTTCAAGATTTTATGATGTCTCTTTCGTCTGTCCAGGTCAGCCAGAGACTCATTCCTATCCATTATTCCACTAACAATCAACTGCCTGACATATGCTTGAGGGTAGAACATGCCAGCACGAGTGAGTTCAATTACAAGAAGCTGAAGTCGTTTAAAACCTTCAGCACCATGGGCATCATGTTGATCAATCCAACACACAAGAATATCATGTAAAGGGCCTGGGCTTAAAAAAATATCTGACAAAGATCTCATTTTTCTATGGGAACCGGTGGACTTTTGTTCGCCTTCAAAGATATTCCCAGTAGACATCCTGCCAGAATCCTTATTCCCCTCATTAGGGCTTCTAGCTAGAGCATTGATTCCAGTGGCCGTGTCACTCTTCGACCCAAATGAGCTTCGTATATTTCTCATCTTCAGCTCAAAAAGTCGTATAGCAATATATACTTGAGAAAAATCTCTTCTGCCAGTGAACTTGAGACCATGAGGGGGCCCCGACCGAAAATCCCTGAAATCACATGTTGCCCACTCACATATAAAAAATATGGAACAAACAAATGATGAGCTCACTGTCCCCATCCATTTTAACGATGATCGTAAGCATGGGCTGACCTCTGCTATCCACTTCTCATCAACAGCCCCATCGCAAAGATCCTCAAACATACACTTATATGCCACAGTTATATCTCCCTGTGTCAGAGTCATATCCAATGCTTGTACAGCTTTAGCTACATTGTAACCCGGAAGGCCAGGTTTTGCCGCCCTTGCAAGATTGTTGGCGCATTTCTGAATTGATGAAACAACAGAACCAATGGACAACACTTGGCCTTGAATTTCTTGCCCTTTATCCCCAAGTATACGATCACCTTCCACTGGACCATCATTTACTTTCCCAGCTTCCTCAACTATCCTTGATAGGAAACCAGTGTCGTTCACCATGCTAGATACCACACAAGATGGCAATGGAAAACAACTTAAAGCAACAAAAGAATCAGGCACAGCTTGTATCAAATATCGGAGCATCTCAACAAGAGCAGATACGGTGTATGCGCGCCGCGAATTATCCACAAGATCGGAACCACCTGGTGATGGTTCCTGGATAAAGTGAATGGCTACTCCAACAAGCAAGCGAACATAAGCTTGTGATAAGACTACAGTTTCTATAACGCCATATATGATGGGCAATAACAACTGCAACATTCCAAGTAAATCTTTATCCTGAAAAGGAACAAACTTAAATTAACAAAAAGAATCACTAGATTAAATGAAGTTCTTTTTTTCTCATTTTTTGGATTTTTTAAGAGGCCCGAGGTGGACAGGGTTGGTATCCAACTTCGGTTATCATATATATATATATATATATAGGTTTCAGTGACTGCTAAGAACACTACCTGCAGTTGATTAAGAACCCAATCAATAATTAGTGATGGAAGAAGCAGCCCTTCCGCATGGTGCCACTGGATAATTCGCACCATGTACCACCATTTAAAATGTAAGGATGGCTCTTCACCATCAACAAGTGCTGACATTGGGTCACCCTTGTGCTGCATTGAGCCAGCATAAATACCTTGGGACCTATCCCTAATATGTACGGTGGAATGATTTTTTGAGACAAACTCATCCAGGAGAAACTGCAAATAGTCAATAACATCTTTTGTCCACTGCTCTGAGCGAGAAAGCTGAGTTTTGTCAGGCACCCCAGAAGATATACTTGAGGAGCCAGGCCGTACCTGCAACACAAAACAGCAATCAACCAGGATGAAGAAAAGCCAAGAAAATCTAAAGCAACCCAAATAGATATGAGCAACTCTGTACCTGATTTAGATAAGTTACTTTGATAAACCAAGTTGCCCTCAATAATGGGACATTGTTTCTAATAAGAACTTCAATGAGTGATTTCCTCCTATAACCATGGGGAACATGATCGGCCAGAGATCGTAAACGTTTATGTTGTTGGGATAAACCCTGTAGGAGAAAGATCATAGGTAAGAGGTACGATATCTCATCATAATATTCTGAAAGTGATTAAATGAATGCCAACAGGAACTACAGCACACTACTTCTACGTAGCAACGTGTTACATCATTGAGTTTTTTACATTCGTTTGATCCGCTACAAAGCACCGGGCCAGATTCTCCTTTGATATATGTTCACTGCTTAACCTGCTAAAATTAAGCCCACTTGTGCCCCATTTCCACCCTGGATATTGTTGCAATATTTCAGACAGTACATTTATGAAATTTTAGACCAAAACTATGTGAACAATCTAATTTCCTCGGTATTTTCAGACCAGATAAATTTGAAACATGGTATGTTATCTACGATTACTACAGCGAAGCATGAACTAAGGGGGAAAAGATGGGATGGCAAAGATCCAAGGGCTTGGTAGATGGTAAAGCAAACCTGAGCTACGTTAACCTCTACTTTGTATACCAAAATACCCTTCAAAAGATACAAGAAAGGCCTTCTCTACCGTTGGGGATTAACTCTCCCAATGCAAGAACTTGGAAGACATTGGTGCTTCTCAAAAGATGAACGGGAGGACTTTCAGTGCACTATCGTAAAATCATATTTCGACTACTTATAAATGTGTTCTCCAGCATTGATCAGGAGCACAAGCATGCAACACAAAAAAGGCTTCATCCACTGCTTGCAACAATCAAAACCAAATAATACTGTTTATCTCCACCCTTCAAGCTTCCCCTCCATACAGCACCAGAACCAAGAAATGAAGTTTACCCTATAAGCATATGCTTCATCTCACGTCAACTTCAAAAGATGAGGACCCCCCCCCCCCAATCAACACAGCACAATACTATATGTATATATACACATATTATACACTTGTCCAAACTAGTTGAAGGTTGGAGTTGGATAGCAAGAAACCAAATAAAGTAAGAAAAACGAACTATATATATGTATATGAGCATCAAAAGAAGTGTATCCAAGACTGTAAAATATGCAACCAACCAACAACGACTTGCGTTAAGCCATTGCTAGGTACACCTGATACCGCAGAATTATCCAATTGTTATGACTATTATTCAGTGTCCCCTCCTGAACCAAGGGAGTACAGTTAAACTAAAATGAATAATGACATCTTCAGTCCAGAATGGAAACTAATATGAACAATGCAATCTTCAATTAAGGACAGACCTCAAGCCATTTCTTCCGGAAGTCTTCCCCACATGGTTTCTGTTCAGGAAAGACGCCAGTCTTACTTAATAAATTGCCAGAGAGAGGCACTCCATAAACTTGACCAGCCTGTACACCAAGATACAGTTTAAAGGCTCAATTTTCTACATTTCAACCAGATCCTTAACCATTCAATGGGCAATTTAAATAATAACAAACTAAGAAATATCTATATTAGTCCAATAGTAGATCATAACACCCAGAACAACCAAAGGGATTTAAGCTCATGAAAGGGATGGGAATTGCAACTTACTTCATGCATTCAAATTCTTATAAAAAGCAGGAGAAAGCACATTACCTTCCGTTTCTGAGCTCGAGATTCGTTGATGGCCCTGTGATATTTCCTGATCGCCTGCAACAAAATATATCAAATTGGTTTAAAAGAAACATGATCTCATGTTCCCTGATAAAGCACTCCGACTCAAAAGATGCACTTAAACAATTATCATCGCTCAGAAAGAAGATATTGTTAATCCTCTTTCCGTTAGATTTACCTCCTTGCACTTTATGATAACAGGCTTTGTGAAAATTTGAACTTGTGATAGAGAAATCTCTCTAGCCTCCTGACCAAATTGGCAAACACAGTCCAATAAGACAACGCACTTGTAAAAGCAACGTTAAAACTTACTCGTAAAGTTAAATGCAGAAATTATCATCAGTACCAAAGGGAAGGCAAAAAGGGAAATGCATAAGCACATATAGCTCCACTGAAAGAAGTGGTTCCAGAAAGAAAGAGCAAAAAGGATGAAGAGGAGAGACGATGTTACATCACACTTCAATGGGCGAAAACGTATGTTTAACAATAGCCCAGTCTCAAAAACAAATTCTCCCAAACAATACAGCTGTAATGGAATATGCAGCATCCACATCAGATATGGCCAGCAAGAATATTTTTATCCCCAAAATCATTTGGCTGATCAAACTAAGCAGCTAACCATGATCCAAATGTAATTAATAGAAATCAGCAAATACAGAATCTGGCGTGATCCAAATAAATTCATGGGCACAAAAGATTATATAGAAATGGAAGAGTATTCAGTCAGCTTATCGAATCAATAACCCTCGGTGTCACAGCAAACCCGAAAGGAAAAAATGGTATCACTATGTGTGAGTGAAATTCTTAAGTATCCAGTTTTCTGTCGAGCAAACAATATTATCAGTTTTCCCATCATTATAGAAAATAATCGACAGTTGTGATGGCTGAGGTAGTGAACGCGATGAGCACGCATTTGACTCCAAGCAGTCTTCCGTGAATGATAAAATATATTTTTCTTGAAGCGGCAAAGATGTTTGCTGATGACATTGTTCTCATAGATGAAATGAAGAACACGATCAATGATAAATTACAAAAGTGTCTAAAGGCTTAAAATAAGTAGGAGAACAACAGATCATATAGAATGCAGCTTTAGCAGCAAAACAAGAAGTAGGGCAGATACAGTTACGAAGATGGTCAGAAAGGCCACCGCACAAGAAAGGGAGGCAAGACTCGTATGAGAAATTGCTAGTTATAAGGTGGAGAAGTGTATCAGTATCTAGTGTCATATGACTGGTGTATACCCGTTAAGTTGAGAGGAACGACTGAGCTACATTATGGAACATTACACAACTAAGAACAAACATGTTAACAAAACAAGAATAGCCAAAAAGAAAATGTTATGACGGATGAGTAGTAAAAGACGACATGTTAACAATATAAGTGTAGCCACAATGAGAATGTTAAGACGGATATGTAGTAAACCTAGGAAAAATGACATTTGAATCGAACATATCCATGAGATAGAGAAAGTCTCTCCAATTGTAGATCAAATGAGTGGGCGACTGGAGGCTACTGTTCTTACTCTCCAAGTCATCCGCTCGAAAAATTAGTGCTAAGCATCAATAAAATCCCTTGATATGGTTTGGACATGCACAAATAAGTCATTTTGTGCACCGGTTGGGAATTACTGTATTGAAATGTTGATAACTAGCGTCTAGGTAGGGGAAGATCTAAACTGACATGGACGTCAATGATAAATAAGGACGCGAACGAAAATTGTGTGTTTCATGAAAACATGTTTCTCCTCAACAAGGAAAACATGTTTCTCCGGATTAAGTTACTCAAGGAAAACATGTTTCTCCAGATTAAGTTACTCAAGGTTATATTAGTAATCTTAAGACTGCCAAAACATGGTGAAATAATGGATAGAGAACCCCCAGGGGAGGAGTCAATGTAAGTAGCGGAAGATCGCACCATTTGGTGATTTGTTAGACAACTCGACTCCCCGCCTTGGTCCCAAACTCCCAATCACTTGGGGTCAGCTGCATAAATCATTTTCTGCCATTCAATGTGGTCTAATACAAATGCCACCACCACATAGGCAACATTCCTTCACATATTTATGTATTATGGTTTTCCAAATTAGCTTTGGTCTTCCCTTACCCTAGCTTGGCTGAGATTGATACCATCCCACTTCTTAACGGATACATGAAGAGGCCAATGTTGAATGTAACTAAACCATCTTTAAGTGATTCTCTCAATATCTAGCATAGAACCAACTTTCACTGTCTCCCCATTTGTTGATTGCAAATCTAATCATTTCAAGTTTTACCAAACATCAGTCTTAACATCTCACTTCGGTAACACTCATCTTGTTAGCATGTTCTTTATAACCCAACACTTAGTTCCATACAATACCGCAATTCAAATAGTTGCCCTATAAATATTTTTATTCAACTTGATTGGCATGCGTCGATCACATAATACTCTAAATGCACTCTTCCATTTCATCCTGTCTGATTTTATTCTATAATCATCATCGTCCCCCACCTCTCTATCGCAATTACGATCGATCCTAGGCACCGAAATTATTGTTGCTTTGACGGTCTAAGAAACTTCAGTATCTTACAAAAGAGAAATTCAATGCTAGAAAAGGATAACTGATGCGCAGTTTTTTTTAAGAGATGGGGTATGCGAATATCAGTTCCAGGCACCACATAATTCACGCGGCATACTAGCTCTAAGGAAACGCATGATTGATATTCAAGGACAGAGCCCAAGTGCCCAACCACTCTTAATTAACTTCTACATAAGTTTTGCACTTGTTCAACCAATGTTTTGACTGCTAGCAAAAGAAAATGCTCATGCACAATACCTTCACGTCAGGATCATTGAAAAAAGTGCACAGCTGCTTCACGTGGCTGATATCCAAAGACAGAACCCAACCAGTCTTACTTAACTTCCAATTACGCTTAGGCCTCACTAAACCAATCTTTTGACTGCTTGCCAATATTTTAAATTTTAAATTAAAAATAAAATACGTACTATGCTTTAGCACCAGGGTCACACAAAAAAATTGTGCGACTTTTTTGAAATAAAGCAACCGCACCTAAGTGAATAACCCACGATAATGGACGAGAACTGTTAGTGTACTGAAACTGGTAACATCCTAGACGAAGACAGATTAATTTGCATACCTCAAGACCCTCAACTGTCTCTTTGTATCCAGCTTGCACATATTCCTTGGTAAGAGTTTCCTCAGGGCAGTTTGGAGTCGGAGGGTGAAAGTCTGGTGGCGCAAGTCTGATAAAAAATGACCACATTCAAGAACAATTTCAAGAAAGGTAACAACACAATTATTGAAGAATTGCCAATGCAAGACTATTTCATCGGCCCACTTGCTTAGAAGCATTTTGCAGAAGAAAGCCAGGAGAACAAACTACAGAAATAGCTCCCAATTGATGGTAAAATGCTGATAGCAGAAATTTACCGGGAATTCAGGGACTCTTTTTCACATCTCAGTTTGTATGGTGTTGGTTGTAAAGAACGCCTGTCGAAAACAAGACTAGTGTCAAAAAGTTTAACTTCGCGAAAGATAATATCAGAATCAAATTCTTCTAAGAGTGTGTAATGAAAACTAAGATAAAAAAACTTAAGTAAACCAATTAAGATCCAGAAAGAAGGAACACCAAACACATATTACAACAATAAAGGAAATCAGTGAAAACGTTGGTCAACAAAATTTTGAATATAGGAAAATAAACATGCACTAACATAGAACCTTCAAATCTCTGAACACAATATCACACACACTATGATTATCGATGCTACAATCCTCCATGATGAGATAAGGCCACCACTTGAAGCCACCTATTTGTCTTCTGATAAGGCCACTACTTGAAGCCACCTATTTGTCTTCTGATATACAGGCATGGGCATTCTACTCCACTAGACATTTCAATCACAAGGTACTGCATTTGTATCGCTTGATATGTCGAAAAACCAAAATCACGACATTCAACATTTTCTGTACCTCTCTCTTTATGATTGTTTTTTCCTTCGAAATTTCAGGATCTCCCAGTCCCACCAAACAAATAATTGAAAATGTCACGACCCAGGAATTAAACCAGAAGCTGGTGTATAGGTTCAATAATACAATGGTCCAGTATGGACTCTCATATAAATTAAGAACTCCCATGAGGAGACACATTAAGGGCGCACAAGAGAACCATTCACCAAGTTCTAAGTTTGAGTATCAAATCACGAGAGGAAAGGATGAGAGAACCAAACTACCCATTTCACAATGAAGCAAGATGAATATGAAAAGCTAACTAGATTTGCCCCCCTTGGTGTAGATAGATCCATCAAAGTGGTTGACTAAGTTTATGAACAACCTTCAATACAATCAATGCATAGACGGGCTTTGACGACAACTCTAACAGTAGCATTAGGCCCTAAAGTTGGGAAAGTTTCAGCTTTTTAAGTAGCCGCCATGCAGGTAAAATCACAAAGCTTCCCAAATTACTTGCAAAACAACTAACAAAGAATTCCTATCCGGACAATTATAAAAAATTAAGTAAATAAATTAATATAGCACAAACTACACAATTTTATAAGCAAGAAAGAGGGGTGGGAAGAGGAATGCACACAAACTTCATTTGTGTGGATTTAAAGAGAAAATAATTGTAATGACTAATCGCCTAACTCCACTAGCTAGATTTTGGCTTTAGATAAAAGCACGAGGATATTTAAACCACTTTAACACCACTTTCATGTGATATTCTGGAATCTTGCTTGGTTTTAAGTAGTAAAACTAACAGTTTTATAGTGCACATGACTCTGCGAGAACGCCAAATTGTGGTGTAATCATTTGAGTCCTCTTGTTTCGTAAGAGGCAATTAACTTGGCTAGCCTTATTAAGATGTAGGCCATAGGATATAGTCCCTCAAATACTGGGTATCAATCAGTCTATAAGCTCTAATTTATGTCCCCCTCGGCTGTTCCTTAAGAGGTATTACCCATTTACCACTGGATTGACAGCTAGCCTTCCAAAACTTTTCCAGAGCTCCCAACAATACATCTAGTCCATGACATTTGAACTTATAAAATTACATAGAAGATCCAACCTTAACCCTTCTACATTTTATTTCTCATTTTAGCTTGTGTAGTTAAACTTAGTAAGTCTGTAATCTGATCTGCTGACATCTGTTTTCAGTTTATGTGATTTGAATGCTTTTACTTTCTTCTCCTATGTCTCTAGGGCTTCTGGAGTTGGAAAATCTATTTTTTAGCAGTAAAAGATGAAAATTGTTAGGTGCTGTATCGCCATATTGGCAGCTAGAAAACTAAAACAAAATTCAAAAGTATGTTGCTTTCTCTTTGTGACATAATTGATTACTCTTAAAAACAGATGATAAAAGAAAAGACCGAACACCAAGGAAAAATGACTTTCTATTATTACCAAAATATATAAATATATATATATATATACTTAAGTTAAATCAAAACAAAATCCTCACTGTCACTGACAATTGATATCAATGTGCATATTGCAGTCTAAACTCTAAATACATACTTAAATCGCAACCATTCACAAAGAATGGAAAGATCATTCTGAATCACATCCGCCCGGTTCTCAATCAGGTATCACACAAAAAGAAAGACATATATATAGAACATATTGGCATAGATAAATAAATAATACAAGAAGCAGTTACCTAGAATTCAACGGAAAGTTAGATGAAAGTGAAGACGACTCAGCTCGGGTATCCCTCGATGATGGTCCACCAATCCCACCGTTATTGACTGCACTAGTGCAGCTGGCAGCGTGATACCTTTGCATCTCTCCCCAGTATTACCTGCATGCTGCTTTCCGCATTGAACTACGACAAGATATATGCAGTTCAAACTGCACTGAAACTGTTACCCTGTTAGCTTGAATCTTGGGTGAATATCAGCAGAATCTTTGACTGCTTAAAAAGTGAAAAATCAAATTCATTATAACTAATATCCAATACGTTCTAACTAATATCCAATAAATGAGGTTATTATTTAGGAATCGACATAAATTTTCTGTAAACCACCTTACTAGCAAATACTTTCTTTTCTCCAATAACACCGTACACTGGGAATAGGAATTGGACATAAGGGTCAAATAAGGTAAATGATAGACAATAAAGTGCATAACATATGCAACTCCAATCCGCGTAGCACTCAAGATGCATCATTTCTTTTACAAAGCAACCTTTTCAGCATATTCAAAGTTCCAAATGGAAACTAGATTAAATCGAAGTGTGGTAACAACGAAGCTCAAGTTGTAACTGCTACTATGTCATATTAAAATCTAATAAAACTGCAGCCTTTTGGAGTGGCTACAAGTTTTTTTCCCAGAAAATCTACAGTCAGATGCACTCAATCATCTTACTGTACATAAACATGTACAGCGAAACTTAACCCAAATGTACTCATATAGTTCAATCTTTTAGATGATTGGAAGTTTTAAGTCAGCTATTGACCTTAAGAAACCATGGTGTAAAAGTTCACTTTTAGCAGGAGATAGCAAACCCAAATAATCTAATCTACATTCAAAACCAACACAAAGCACACCCATAAGATACAACATTCCCCAATTCCCACCCAAAATTTACTTATGACTACCCACAAGCTACAAGCAAGGCGTTAGGCTAAGTCGACCTTAGTCATTTCAGCTAAGATTGGTCATTCAAACCATATGATCTTCAAAGCTTCGCATATTTTCAAAAACAACCATTTAAACTTTATGGCCCATCAAAGTATAAACCTAACTCAAATATCAGTCCAAACGCGCAACAGTAGCATTAACTCTGAACCAAATTAACAGAACCAATGCAGAGTAATACTTCATAGCTTGCTCTATCCAAATTACACTAAAAAAAAAAATCTAACGGAATCAAAAAGTTCAGCCCAAAAAATAATTAAAATTGAAGAACAAAAACAGCAAAAATAAAAAAATAAGCGTACCTTAGAATTGCAAGTAAAACTAATAAAGTTTGAATCTGCACAGCTTAACGAGCTCCCGATCCTTACTTTGAGAAGTTAGGGTTTTAAACGGTTCAGGAAAAATCAGACTTAACGAAGTAGGAAAAACTAGGGTTTTTGAGCGAGAATTGAGTGATGAATAAGTCGAAGTGCTTATGATGGAATTAAATTTTAGGGATTTGAAAAAACGGGATAGCGAAATCGTGTATTGAAAGAGTGATTCTGTATGTGTATGTATAGGTTTAGATGTGTAGATATAGAGAGAGAAAGAGCGTTTTTAGAGAGAGATAGAGAAGGGTAAGAAGGCTCGCCCTTTGACTCTTTTTTAACTTTTCCTTTTCCTTTCTTTTTTTGGGTGTGTGCTGATGCCTGATCATGAGGATGCGAGCTAAATGTTTTTTTTTTTAATTGCTATTTGTGATTAACATTCGTATTTTTTATCCCTAATAATAAATTACCCTCAATGTGTTTAGGTGGGTTATTTTTGGAGTCGTGGTTCCGAAAATCCATTTTTTTTATTCACTTGATTGGTTTCAAAAATCATATTTTTCTCTCTCATACCTACTAATTTTACATACTCCTATACCACATTTATATCATATCAAACATTACATCAAATTATAACTAACACTCTATCACTTTCTCTCTCCAATCATTTAATGTAATTTTTCAAACTTTTAAGGATAATACGGAAATTAACCAAAAGAAAACCAAAAACTACAAAATCATAAAAAAACATACAAAATAAATCAAACCTAACAAAAAACCAACCATCCAAACACATCAGTAACTTGTGTAATTCCAATGTGTTATTACATGCATAGCAAGAAATTCAATTAAATCTAATAATTTAATTCTAAATAAATATTATACTATTCAAAACCGAAAATACTACTAATCTTTTTTCTCAAATCCACTAAGTTTTCCTTAAATTATTCCTTAAAATAAATATATTGAAAATATTATGATTTAAACAAATATTATGATAAGTTGTTCTAAATTAAATATCTTTTACTTGGTTTCAAAAAATATTTATTTTTTACTTAATTGTCAATTTCACTCCTTTTTTTTTCTTCTGTCGAATTAATTACAAGCAGTTGTATGTAATTCAAATATCGATGATCACTTGACCTAGCTCTATTCTCTTCTTTTTCCCTCAGAAAAAGTTAGGGGCTCAAGTTAAACTATTTCTTATTTAAGATATTTTCTGATTTTAAGGTTTATGTATTAATTTTTTAAGTTTTACTTAATAAA
Source organism: Iris virginica (assembly GCA_025631175.1). Taxonomy (NCBI): domain Eukaryota; kingdom Viridiplantae; phylum Streptophyta; class Magnoliopsida; order Asparagales; family Iridaceae; genus Iris; species Iris virginica. Next base: position 21,098 of record JAOTQG010104237.1, read on the forward strand.
TGAGAAGTTTTTATTTTTTTTATCTTTTATCAATGTATACTCTCTTGTCATCTTGATCAATCTTTTATTATATTTTTCATATAAATTATCTTATCAATCTCGAGTATAATTTTTTTTGTTGTAATTAGATTGTTATCTTATTTTTATTTTTATATATAATGAAGGAAAAATAATCTAAACTTGACTGTGAATATAAGTGGAGAAAGCGTGATCAACTTGACATTATATGTGATCATGAAGTTGAGGGATAATAAAACAAGGTTATACTTGTATTAAGATCATTAATATTATTTATATTGAAGCTAATAAAAGTTGAATTTTTTACTATTCATACAACTGTTGAATTAAATGGTTGACGGAACCAAGGGGTGGCTCAGTGGTAGAGCCGAGCTTTACAGTATGTAAGATCTGAGGTTCGATCCCTTTTCATACCCCTTGGGTCAAAAAAAATAATAATAAATGGTTGAGGATTTCATCATATGACCGAAATATAAAGGGAGACAGCCGAATTTTGTGCAAGGAATTAACAAAACTGTCCTACTATCTATCTTTGTCCGTTGTACTGTTACTGTGATTTGTGATTTTGGGTGGGTAGAGTAGTAATGAGAGAAAGAGGAGTTCTGACTTTTTTTTCTTATTTTTTTCGCCTTATTTTCTTTTCTTTTTTTTTTTTGTCTTTTATAATACTACTCTTTTTATTTATTTTTCTTTTATACTACATAAATTTCTCTTTACAATTTGATTTTTTTCTTTTTTTCTTTCTTTTCACTCTTTTGTCTTTTTTCTTTAATATTCTCTTTTTAATTTAACATTATTTATAGCAATTTTAAAAAATATTAACTCGAAAAATATATAAAATTAAGGTTATAAAATATTTGTATTTCAAATATGAGGACACGAACTTACAGTAGTATATCACATATTCGATTAGTTTTAGTACATTTTCTTTTGGGCTCGTGAAATTCTCCTATATGATTACAAATTCATGCAATATACTCAAAGTGATACTAGTGAATTAAATTACTCAATATGAAAGATAGTTTTATATTTTATTTTTAAAAAGGCGTGCAATGAGAATGCTCAATTGTCATGAGGTCGTACACAAAAAATAGTATCGAATAAGGGTTTAATCATATCATAATAAGTTAAAACAAATTATTTAGCATCCAAGGTTGAGACTATGCAAATAAACTAATTGTTGTACTTAGTTTGAACTAGATAATCTCAATTTGACAAAAAAAAAATCGAAAGTTCGATTCATTTATTTGAAAAGTTAGATCACAATCAACTTAGTTAAACTCGGTCTGAGTTTGTTCATGATTAATTCGAGATATTGTAAAGAAAAAATTAATATTTGCGAAAAATGAAAAGTAAAACAAAAAAACAGATTTAAACGAGACTCATATTTGATTGTCTGAGAATTTGTTTGAATTGGGTTTGAACAGGAAAAAGAGATCAAAACTCATGTTTTTTTGGAACTCGACTCGATTAACAATCATATATAAGGTACATTGGAATATTTATAAATTGGAAGACTGTTTGATTGCAACTTCATATAATTAGTGTATACTGGCCAAGAGAGAGATCATGTGGTCAAGTCATAAATAATAAGGGTGCGTTCGCATGGTGAATTTTTGAATTTTTTTTGTTTTGATTTTGCTTTGTTTGTTTTTTTGTATGGTCGATGTAACCCTAAATTTTCGATTTGTCATTCAAAATTTAAATAATTATGTGATAGCGATAGAGAGAGAGAAAGAGAAAGAGAGAGTGTGTGTGATAATTAATTTTATGTAATGAGTTAGTATGGTGGTATGTAAAATTTTTAGGTAAGTGAGAGAAAATAGTATTTGTGAAACTAACCAAGTGAACGTCGTTTTTGGCTTTTTTTCGAACGAAGTGGCAAAAATACCAATTACAAACACGCCTTAAGACTACCTCATCATTGCACGTGGCCGCATTTTTTTTTACATCTCTAAGATATCAATTTATATGTTTTACATGCAAAAAATTGTGTATATATACGTATACGTCAGTGTTCATGGAAGATCAAAAAGGAAGAAAGTCTGTCATGGCATTTTTCGCAGAACTTAAAAAGAAAGAGGAAAGAAAGTTTCGTGGAATTCCAAGAAAATTTATCCTGATTAATGTTGTACCTTCGAAAATTTGGAAAATTTGACATTTAATAAGACCCCAAGGGTAACTCGAAAGGACGCTATTTTTTTAGGCAGCTGCAGGCATCAGAAAATGGCAGTATGATGAAACGGCATCATGAACTGCTATAATTAATCAAGATTAGATGGCTTCATTTATGAAAATTAACAAAGCAAAGATGATATACATGAATCAATGAAGAAAGAAAAAAGAAGGGGGGAAGGAAATGAGTGGAAAACAGACCTTCTAACGTCAAAGATCATAGATCATAAAAAAAGATAAGACAATAATCTGAAAGACAAAAGGGAAATATTTTCAAAATTATAGTGGGAGGAAGGTTAAAAGACTAAATAAGAAGAGAATTGATATATCCGAAAGTAAAGAAGGGGGACGTGGATTGAAAAAAAGAAGGGGGGGCATGCAAAAGAAG
>JAOTQG010104238.1:0-13062 GCA_025631175.1 Iris virginica
TCGAGAACTGTATGTGCGGGAATCAGTTTGTTGGATCGTTAATTGATTGTTATTTTTTGTGTGTTACCCTTAGTATAAACTTCGTGCATTCTTTATTGGAGGACATGCTATCAGCCATTCATTTATGGATAGCTTGATTCACACATAAAAATTTAAGCGTTATTTTATTTCTCTGATGGGGTGGACTTCTATTTCTGCAATTTCAGGGACAATAAAAGGTTTGACAACTAGCCAACTTGAGGAGATTGGCAGTCAAATTATCCTTGGTAACACATACCATTTGGCTCTACGTCCAACTTCTGAGCTTATTGATGAGATGGGCGGGCTCCACAAATACATGAATTGGCCGAGGGCTCTGCTTACTGATTCTGGTGGCTTTCAAATGGTTGGTTTAAGATAAGATGTTGTGCTAGCAATATGCATAGTTATCTTCGTACCTTCGTACCTTCTTCATTCCTTTATGGTGTTTATTGTATGTTAGGTAATACGTAATACACATGAAATATTAGAATGACTTCTTTTAGGCAAATCCACAAAGCAGCCTTCGCTGCCCCTTCACTCTATGTTTCCTTGGTCGTTAAAACAGTAGTAACATTCAAGTTCTATATTGGCAATCAAGGAGATACTTTTGCTAGATGAAAGAGTTGTTATTTGAGAATCATTGGGTTTTGCCTTAAGTTTAGTTATAATTTTATAGATGAGGCAATGTACTTTCAGAGTGGCCGGTAATGCAATCTACATACTTGAACTTAAACGGGGTATATTTTGGTAACAAAGGAGTAAAGTACGTTGCATGTTTGCAAGAATCTAATTAGTACGTTGCATGATTTGTTAAAATTGATCAGTATGTTGCATTATAATCATACAAAACAAGCAGCATGTTTTGTCATCTGCTGGCTAAATTAGATGACGTTCATACTCAGGCTAGTACGTTGCATTATTTATGATGCAGCTTGAAAGGGCTGGCATTATCTGTTAAATAAAGATGCCTTGCATTATATGCAAAATTTCAAATACCACTTTGCATATTTTATTTGGAACCATATTTGCGTGGGTGTGTATGTTGGATGCTGTTGCCATTTACCCTTTGAAGTTCTTATTTTAGGCCACAGTCATGTGATCTATTTATTTGAAACGGAGGGAGTATTGAATATGTAACCATATGTCCATTGTTGTTTCATAGTCATTTTGTTGTCCATGACCTGCTCTATCAAGATAGTGCATTTACGAGTATCATTTGTTTCACTTATTGTGTCGGGGTAATTTAGTAAAGCAATCTCATCTTCGTTTGTATAGGGATGATGTATGAAACCAAAATTGATGGCCAACCAAAAGAGTAAATGTAACTAATTTGACATTTATTTCATGGTTTCAGGTTTCATTGTTGCATTTGGCTGATATCACTGAAGAAGGTGTCACATTTCAGGTTTCCGTCTCTCTTCTATCGGCAATCTGTTTGATCTTTATGTTTACATGTGCTAGTGGGTACAAACCTTACAATATTAGTGCCTCTTTCTATTAGAAGTTAATTTGCTGAGCATATGATAATTATTACTATAGGTATTTCTCTGTGTACCTATGAAAGATACGTAAGAATTCTAATTTATCTGCAAATTTATAGATCTTACATAATCAACCTGATGTTTGGTTGATGTTGATATGCATCTTTCTGTCACATCCATATAGACCATACTTAGTAACCCAGCACAAGTCTTAATGCAGTAGTCGAAGATCAGTCTGTTCAGTCTACAGTTTGTTTTGGTTGCAGGTTGTTGTATCACTGTTTTGGGTTGAAATTTTACTGCCCTTAATTTTCTTTTTCTTTTTGTGCTGGTATATATATGGGTTGGGGAGGGATGGGGATGCGGCATGACTGTAGTGTCTTTTCCTTAAATGGGCTTTCACACCACTTACATCAAGGTTTTACATTGAGGCCTGCCTTACTTCCTACCCAATTGGGTTTTGAATCTTTTGATGGGTAACTTGAGCTGATCTAACATCACTTTTCCTACTGTTCATCTCTGTTGAGCCTTGTCTCAACTTCGTAGGGCTGAGTACATGACTGCCCATTCTAAGTTTGGGTCTATCCAGATCAATACCCACTGGGAAACCACTAATTATAATGGGTTTTTCATTATAACCATTCATGTTTTAGTATTGGTCTTCCCCTAGTTCAAGACTCTAAGAGTTACCTTCTAAGAGTATGACGGATGGCGTTTGAAGTCCTCCTGTGCCAAGACATCACTAAAGTTATCTCCCTTGCTGTTGATATTTGATAATTGCTTTTTCTGTCAGCCGTCTCTTGGTCACTGTTTCTCGTGGTTTGTAGTCCCGTTTTAGCTGTACGAATTTGTTCATACCATAAATTTTTTGTGATTACATCGTTTTATGCTTTCCATATGTTGAATGGAACCCTTATTCCATTATTGAAACTGAAGGCTCACTTTCTTACCTGCCAATGCAGTCACCAGTTGACGGAAAGCCAATGCTCTTAACACCTGAGGAATCAATTCAAATCCAAGTAGGTACTTCTTATGTTTGTGTGTCAAATGGATTTATCTATTTACCTCTTGGAGTAATTGCAAACCTGTTGGTTCTACTTTGTTTCGTATTGGCGCAACTACGTTTTTTGATAAGTAAAGATGCAACTTGAAGTTGAACTAGCATAGAACTGTCGTACAGATGGACCATGTGCATTCTCCAAGGCCTACCTTGATGTCGTTCAAGGCCAGCTATTTGTAGTTGCACTCTTTTGGATAAACTCTCCTTCTTCATACCATTTTCTTCCATCATGTCTTGTTAGCCCCCAACCACATGAATAAATTAACTGTACCTAAGTATGCCACCCTTGGTTCAAGAGATCAGCCTCAATGCTTTTAAGAGGAAAAAAAAAAACTATCTGCGATCTGTTCCCACACACCACCAAAGATGCATTAATCCTATTAGTAGCTGATTCCAGCGGTCATTTGCTAACTATTGTATAGATCCAAAACCTAGCTAATTAATCTTAGTGTTGCTTCCAGCCTTGCACTGCCAACTAGATCCTTTATCCTTGGCAGAAAACAACTAGGTAATTTGTTAACTTGTATCATTCCTTTCTTTGCTACAACTGACGGAACTCGTTTTAAATAATGCATATGATGGACGCTTTATCATTTATAGTATAATCAAATTGTTACGAAAAATGCAATGAAAAGCAAAAGAGAATCCACACAAGGATTTACGCGGTTCACCCTTCAGTGCAAATGGCTACTTCCATGGGAAAATTGGAAAAGAATTTAACTATTTTGATTGGAGATTAGAAAATGTACTGTGGTTCTTGAATAAACTCAAAACCCAAGTTCCAATTACACCCTTGAAGCATCCATTATGCACACAATGATTTAGTAACTGAACTCCCGGCTAGCACTCCCGTTCTTGGTACGACCAAAACAATAGCACGTCACCCCCTCTTATTGGCCTCAGTACCACCTCAAATTGTCCCTAATCCAATTACTTATTGGGTATGGAGATAATTGGTTTCCATTTTGCTAGAACTAATTCCTTGTATGAACTGAACAAAATCTTCAACAAATGCAGACCCACTCGAAATCGTAAACCATATTGCGTTGCCAATGGATTACCAATTCTTTCTTTGAATTGGCCAACCATCATGGCATACTCTTTCATGGTGTCTTATTTCCTTAGGCTACATGTAAGTAGCCTTGCAATTTAAACAGTTCCACGCCATTATTTTAACACAAATGACTAATTGCTTTCATCAGGAAAGGGCCAACAAAAGTAGCGGTTGATCAACAGGAAAAACATTGCAGGACACCCTTCTGAACTTGGGGTTGAAGTTGAAGTTGCTGGTGATAAGCTTCTATCAAAGCAGTCCTTGAATCCAAAAACTGAGAGCAGTTTAATGACGAGAGATTAGTACCCAAACAGACTGCCATAGTATGAAAGGGAGAGTACTCCAAGATTTGATTTCTACTCTCTTTTGCTGACTGGTTCTCAGTTTAGGGTTCAATTCCTGCTTTGAGAAATCTTATCAACGGCAGTTAGTGAAGAGGAAGAGCGGTTTTTAGTTACAAGCTCAGAAGAATCCTGCAACACTCTTCTTTTGATCAACGCCTACCCCATTTTGGTACTCATCTGATGAAATGTTCGTTGATCAATTTATTAGCCAAGTGATCCTATCTCATTAGTTGATTCCTATAACTGCAGTTATTATTGTGTCTGTCCGAAACATAGCTGATTGATCTTAATGGTGCTTACAATCAGATCTTTTAGCCATTTAATATAAAACTGCTTCAGGCACTTATTTCTTCATATTTTGATTTATAGGAGGTTCCTTTTTTTTCGCGCAGCTGATGAGATCATAGTTATGTTTTTAAGTATTCTCTAGCAATTGGATCTATATCAACATTTCGTCTTTCTAGAACAGAGATAGTCACACATAACTACAGTCAATGTCATATTCTTAAACAGCCATTTTGTTATTGAAGGACAAACCTTGTTGCATATTGCTCTTCCGTTTCCCTCCTACTTTGTGCCTCCATCTCTAGTATCTTATATGGTCATGTATTCTGCCAACTGCAGAATAGAATTGGAGCAGATATCATTATGGCACTTGATGATGTCGTCAAAACCACCATTACAGGTCCTCGAATAGAAGAGGCGATGTATCGCACTTTGCGCTGGATAGACAGATGCATAGCAGGTAATTGTTGAAAGTAACATCAATTATGTTCAGAAGGAATAAAATGTTCATCAGGAAAACTTTCAAACTCTGTCTGTAACTAACTCGCAGATTCCCGGGCCAATCCTATCCAATCACAATTTTGGAATTCATGAATTAAAACAGATTAGGTTTCAGCTTGAGGGCATATCAGCTGAGTTGTGGTCAGTGAAAGGGTAACCTGGATTAGGAAAAAACCTGCGACTCTTGTACTCAAATTTCCACAAAAGCGACTCTACCACGTTGGTTCCTTTAAATGAACTCGCTGCTTGTTCTAGCATGCGTCTACATCAATTTTTGGCTTCATGTAACCGTGTGTGCATGCAATATACAGCTCTTTTTCCGTTTTCCAGCGGTGACCCTTGTTTTTTGACCCACTGAATTCTTAAAATATATGTCCAGTCCACCCATAGCTTGATGGAAATTGTCAAAGGACGATTATATCCATCCATCTGCACATAAAGATGATTGAGGTTCAAACATGCAATGTCTTCAAGTCAATGTAGAGGTATTTCTAAGGGGAAAATTGAAAATTTAAACCACAGTTCATGGCTGGTCTAATATATGAAGTACAGATGTGAGTGGAAATTCGATAGATTCTGGGAGGTACGCTAGTCAGTTAAGTCATCTTCCCTTTGGATTTGGCTTTCTTTTCAGTCGGTTGGTAAATGCCGTATTAATAGACGACCACTGTGCAGCTTGTACTGCAACAAATTTCTGTATTCAAGATTGTTTGTGTATGGACTTTAACATGTATATAGAAAATGTAGGGTTTTCATGGTTTGCATATGGACTTGAACTTTGTTCTGAAATATGTAGCCTCTCACAGTTCGTAATGGATCTAATTCTTAACTTTATATCTAACAACATCGCCCACACAGTAGGCAAGATAACATAGAAAAAGGCTTTCACTTTTCTGATACTTTACGCTACATTTTCTCACTGGATTCTTTGAATGGTTAGCTCACAAGAGACCGGAGGAGCAGAATCTATTTGGCATCGTACAGGGTGGTTTAGATCCAGTACTAAGGTGATTTAGTGCTTAGTGTATCACACTTCTGGTGCTTCTAAGCTTTTATTTCTCTGTATTCATTATCCAACTGTGAACCTGACCCTTAGTTTTTCATTTTCAGGGATATTTGTGTTAGAGGCTTGGTGGAACGGAATTTGCCTGGGTATTTATATATTGCTTGCAGTAACTAATCCTGAGGTTCAGGGTGTTCCATATATCCACATTCATGATTCCATTGAAGATCGATAGCGAGTAAAATATAATGATGACATTATATATTCAGATAAAACTTCCCTTAACCCTGTATTATGCATGATGTTGGTAGATTTGGCCTCCAAACATATATATATATATATATATTACAATGGAAGGTTGGTTTTACTGTTGATGAACAGTAAAATCACCCTCCCTCTGACATATGACGGCTGCAAAATAGTACTCCGCAGGGGATGTGTACGTGTTAGGGACTAGGGAGGGCTGCAATTATATTTGTTTGGTTACATGGTTGCTGCCCGACCTTTTTTTCCTTTTTTTGTTGTTACTCATACTAACTAAATGAACCAAATTACTATCATTTAATTTTAATCTCACTTTAATCAATAATGTCATAATTTGCCTATTAAATAAACTTTTAATCTCTCCGTATCTTAAGATACGGGCATACCCTAGTATATGTATATGTATAGGGACTTGTTCGTCTAAGAACCTAAATAAGAACCTAATAACCACATTGATCCATCAAATTTGATGGATCAGGGTTTATATCAACTGTGTTCCATCAAAAATAACATTGTGATCCATCAAATTAACGAACCACTATGATCCTTCAAAGTGTTAGTCACAAATAACACTATGACCCATCAAAATAAACGATGATATCAACTGTGATTCATCATATTGTTTTGATGGATCAATGTGGTTCTTAGATTCTTTGTGGTTCTCATTTGAACAAATTCCGATATGTATATGCAAGATAATAACGTTTAGATACTGGTCCCTTTTTCAGTATCTTTGATATATATGACAATAACTCTTTGCTAGGTGTACAACATTCATGAGAGAATCCTGTTAAATGAAATAATAACATTTCCAAAAAAAAATTTCTTACTTTGCTAGGTGTCCAACATTCATGAGAGAATCCCTTTTTCAGTATCTGAGGATTAGTGGCTGCGTTGGTGGCTTTTAATCTTTGTTTCTGTTTTTCCCTCTTGCTTAATGCTTATGCAAAATTTTCTTTCATTTGGCGATTCTGTTGCATTCAATATTAATATCAACTTTACAATTCTTGTTTTTTTATGTGTTTGCTTTTTGTTGCTTTTGGTATTCATATGCACTTTGGGGAATGAACTCATTAGTTTGACAGTTGCTAACTTGGTTTTGAGTTACATTACTGATGTCGTACTTTGGTGGTCAAAGGATTAATATGGGTTAGTTTACTTGTCACAGCTATGCTATTGGTGGTCTTGCAGGCGGTGAGGATAAAGATTCATTTTGGCGTGTTGTTGCTCAATGCACCGCTTCACTGCCAGAGGATAAACCACGATATGTTATGGTACAGATGAATTTTGTAGTTTCGACACCTCACCCATCTTGATTTATATCCTCAATCTGTAACTCCCACATCTTTTTACTTTGTCTTTCTAGGGAGTTGGCTATCCGCTGGATATAGTAGTTTGTAGTGCTTTGGGTGCTGACATGTATGACTGCGTATATCCTACACGAACTGCTCGCTTCGGCACTGCTCTTGTTCCTGAGGTGATCAGTCTTGTTTTATATACAAACATGTATACCCTTCTGACTCGGTACTGTTTTGAGTGGTATCCTTGAATAATCTTATATTTTGCTGCCCCCTTCCCTCTCTCACGTGTGTGGAAGAGTTATGTATTTGGTGGTCTACCTCTGTTCTGTCCGAACTTCACCCTGCATCTGTAAAGTCTTTATTTACCGTAAAGTACTCCATTTCTAATTTTACTAGACTATTCTCTAAACTAAAGACTCCTGATTTCAGGGAGTGTTGAAGCTCAAACACAGAGCAATGTTGGACGATACCCGTCCCATTGATCCAACCTGCGAGTGTATGGTATGCACAATATGTACACCGGTAGCATTGATTTAGATGTTAAGGGGAAAATGTGGAGTATATTTTGACCACCTCATTTGTTTTTCTCATTATAGGTCTGCAGAAAATACACACGAGCATACATTCATTGCCTAGTTACCAAAGATGCTATGGGTTCTCAGCTCCTTTCGTATCATAATTTGTATCACATGGCGAAGGTAGCATAGCAAAGAACTTTCTGAGTTATCAGCGTAGTTGTCCAATACTCCAAATTAGGTCTGAAACACCAAGTGTTGTACTTTTGCAGCTTAGCAGAAATCTTCACACATCAATAATTGAAGCACGGTTTCCAGAGTAAATATTCCTCCCCCCCTCCCTGTTTCGCAACTTCAAATTGACATGATTTATTTAAAGTGATCATTTGCGTTCTGAAATGCATAACAAAGTAAACTTTCTAACGTGTTTAATGGTTTTTTAAGCCCCATACATGTTTTCGTCCTGCAGGTTTGTTTGCGACTTCCTGCAGAAAATGGTACGTCTTCAGAAATTTGTGGCCTTCATAAAATCTGGAGTAATATTTGTACAACTCTTTATCTATCAATGTGTAAACTGATTATAGCAGCTTACATATAAACCATAGTTTCATTTGTATCTCTTGCCAAAATGGATCTTAACTTTAACCCACCCTTGTTATGGTAATCATCTTTGTTTGTAGTTTCCCAAGGGGAATGTTCCGGAATGGGTGTGCAACGCGATGGAGGTTGCAGGAATCGATATCTCATCCTGCTTTGCTCCGTCTCCTTCATCTTCTCAAGAAAGACATGACAAAAATACTTGAAACACAAAACTAAGAGCTGATAGATTAATTTACAGGATTTGGTCGAAAGCAGATGTTGATATTAGAGAAGCTTGATGATACACACACGGACACGGGTGATACCACACTGCAGCATAGATTTTGTTCTCCATATGCTGCTTCTCTAGATTTAGCCCTCAACTAGGGAAAATTTTGTTGTACAACAATTTGCAAATTAAAGCAAACTTATATGATGTGAATGGTTTCTGTTTTTCTACCTTGGATTCCTCCATTCTCCCTTTTTCTTTCTGCCTTTCCTTAAAACTCAATTTTGCATTTTTTTTAAAAAAAAATTTGAAAAGATTTTAACGGAAAACAATAACCAAAAAGTCAAAACAAACAGACCGTTTGAGGGGCATGAAATCACGAATCGCTACAAAGGAGTTGAGATTTTTTGTTTCAGTTGATATCTCATTTTCTGTTCCACACCTTTTAAAAGTAACACATATGCTAAAATTTAAAATTTTAGAGTCATTTTTTAAAAACGATTAAGATAAAATTTTAGAAAAATAAGATATAGAATAAAATACCAAATGAAACAGAAGATTCGGACTTATTACAGAGAAGTGAAGTGACCAACCGATGCTTATAATAACTTTTATTAATCTCTAGTTTTGTAATGAAGTAATTATGGAGAGATTAATATGATGGAGTATAAACACATGTCAGCAATTCTTAGCTGTTGCCACAAATTAATATTAATGACCCTTATTAGCATAATATAATCTCCATGCATCCTCCTCCTCCTCCTCCTCCTCCTATACTTTTTGCTTGCGGGGGAGACAAGTTAAGAGCTTATTAAGTCTTGTGATGGGGTCCACCGCCCACAATTTTTTGCAAAATAATCAACGAAAATGATGGGGGGGTGGATTTGACATTGATAAATTTTATGAGCTGGCCAATTGCTCCCCAAATTTCAAGCATAAGATTCCCGTTTGTAGAAATATTCGAATTAAAATCATCATCATCGAGAGGAGAGGAGAGGAGGGGGAGCGTGTGAGCGAGAGAGTCCGTAAACATCTTTAATTATTTCTTTATCCTTAATTGTCTTTGTTAATTATAGTGTTTTGCGGGTCCACTCACTACGTTAATCAACTTTTTTTTTCTTTCTTTCTATTAATTCCCAGTTATGGTTCTTCTAATTCTTGTGCCTTCTTCTTTGTGTTTGATTGGGAGGGAGCAGAGGGAACATGTACCATGCTCAAGGGGTATAATGGTCATTCCCCCATCTCTCTAGAAATGTACTTCAAACCATTTATGAAAACATATGCCCATTTTTTAAACAAATTATCATAACTACAGCTCGACTTTTACCTTTTTTTTAAAGGATAGCCATCGAGTTGAATTTAGTTTGAGTTTTGCCATTTCGAGCTCCCGTTTATATTTGATTAAATTCAACATAAAGTGCAGCAATCGAACGTACTTAATTACATAATAATAACTCATTCTGAATTACACGCCTAATCGGTCTTATTTAGCAATTTAGTGAGCGGTACAATTGATAAAATAGAATCGGGGGTAACACCAACACGCAAATGCATGCACACAACATTGACCAAAACGTAAAAGGATCAATGCCCGAATCGTGTCAATTTTTTTATCACAGATAGAATCATGTTCAATATCCATTGCTTACTTCATGAGCACAAACAAAGGGTTTATCTTACAATTGTAACGTTAGCCATTTGTAGCATTTCAAGATAAACCGGCCATCTCCAAAATAGATCACTGTTCCACTCTTTGCCTCTTTCGTGACCCGAGTCAGTTGATCAACACTTCAACTCCCACTTTTTTGACACGTCACATATTCAATCGACCACTTTATCAGGTATCTCTAATGTTAGTTTTGAGGTTATCAGATTGGAACTTGTATAGGAGGGTGTACATAATTCTCAATAAAAGAAAATAGAGTTAAGTTATGTGACACTCTCAGAAATAGTATGTGCAAAAGGAGACCAATATCTCGTATGTTAACATAACTTGGGTTAAATTATAAGAACATGTGTAGGGGAATAGGTGAAGCCCTGAGGATTTAATTAGGATTCAACCGATCGAGGGAGACAACCCATATTCCTGTTCTGTTTTGATAATGCATTTTGATTTGGCTTTCCTCCTCCATACTCAAATCGACTTTATTGTTACTTTCTTCTTTCCATCCTGCTTAATAATGTGTTCTATTTCTCACCACAACTTCACACACACACACACACACACAGCTATGAAGTCTCAAATTAGGGATAAGCGTGAGCTAGTGAGAGAAGCGTCAAAAAGTTTTCACTATTTTTACCCATTTGATTCCTATGATAAAGCCAAAGGGTTTGATCAATTTCAGGAATTGAAATTTTTTATGTCTAATAATGTGTTATTTTTTGTGGCATTGCTTATAAGGATAATACGTATCCTAAAATTTAAAGTTTCAAAATTTAAGGTTATATTTTAAACTATTGAATGTAATTTTAGAAAGATGTCAAAAAAAAAATGACACGCCATTTAAAATAGAAGATCTGAACTCCAATTTCAGTCTCCACAAACCCCTAAACTATTGTTCTAGTTGAATTTTTAAAGTCAATTTAATTTATAATTAAGATAAGTATTTACTATATATTTATTATATTTTAAGATTAAAATTTTAAATCTTTATACCAAAATAAAATTTTATATTTTAGTAAAAAAAAAGTCAATTCTCTTACAAATTGAGCAAAATTTGATAACGTTAATCAACAAATGTTAAAATAGGACACTCTTCTGGGGACGGTAGGATCAACACTTTTGTGTTGCAAACTTGAACGAATAATTTGGAAAGTAGCTTTTGGTGTAATTGTAAATTTTTAAATTTAAATTTATAATAATGAAAGTAAAAAAGAGAAAGAAATATAAAACATAATTATAAGAAATTAAACGAGAGAAAAATGAAAAATTAAGATTGAAGTACTAAAACGACGCGGACCCTTTACATGTTCGATATTCTTTAGATTGGTTTGATTTGATGCTAATTATATTGACGGTCAGTAACTAATGTAATGCAGTCCCATTACCTTACGTTTTAATTAATTTAATACTTCGAATTAAAATATAAAATATAAAAAAAATACAGTTCTTAAAAAGTTAATGCTTAATTTGGTCTTTAATTAAATGCCTATATTATGACAACTTCTTTACTCTAACCGTTATACTCTTTTTTTTTTTTTTTAAATAATTTTCCGTCTAATTGTGGCAAACATCGGAGAGCGAGGAAATTAAATTGGAGAATTATTATATACTTTTTTGTTTAAGAAAAATTAGTGAAAAGAAATTAAAAATGAAGTTTAAGCTATTCATACATGACATATATTTCACAAAAAATGGTCGAAATGAGTAGTATTCAAAAAGAGTGACATGCGGCATGAGTAGGAGTGACAATTGTGTACTCTCGGGAAATCAAGGGGTGGTTCAGTGGTAGAGCCGTGCTTTACAATATGTAAGGTTACATGTTCGATCCCTTCCCATGTCCCCTTGGGGCCAAAAAAAAAAAAAAAACAATTGTGTACTCATAAATTCAATTTTTTTTTATTATTGTTTCAAAAATGTGGAATTGTCCATCCTATATGCCCCTCCTAAATTGCCCCACACTTTATGAGATGTGGTAAATCATAGTGATTCAAAGCTCGGTAAGTAGGAGGACAGGTTCTGATGACCCAAATCTCTTTATTATTACTCGCAAGGGCAGATGCAGGGGGCGGGAGGGGGCAACTGCTCCCTCAATGGCGAAAATTCCTTTATTAGGAGTCACGAACTGCTCCCTCAATGGCGAAAATTCCTTTTTAGGAGTCACGATTTCCGACGTTTCGCCCCCCTCCCCCCCCCCCAAAAAAAAAATTTTTGGTTTGTCCTAAGCCTAATTTGTAATGTATTGAATTTATGATATTTGTACTATTTTCCCCACCGCCTCACAGGCTCACGAGACCACTTACGTCTTCCGCAAGGCCATCCTGGTCTCCTCTACGCCATCGGGGAATCTCTGCTCCCCAACAAACTCACGCGAGTACTGGTACGGCTGGCGCACCCAAAGCCGCCAAGGACAACGACATCAACGGATTCCACCATAAAGGTATCCTTATCTTTATGCCCAAGGTACGCCATTTTCTAAAGACTCTCACGCTCATTTTACACACACTCTAATTCTACACGCACATTCGACCATTCTAGACACTCTTCTACACGCTACATTCCAGATCTCTCCTACGCAACATTACACACAGAACACACACTACGCCTTCTGGTCATTCTATAGGCCGGAGGAAGACTCTGCTACCACTACTAGAAATAGGGAGAATAGCGACTGACAAGTCAGTCGCTATTCTCCCAAATAGCGACTGACTTAAAGAATAGCGACTGACTCAGTCGCTAAAAGTCAGTCGCTATTGCTTAGCCGC
>JAOTQG010104249.1:0-13059 GCA_025631175.1 Iris virginica
TGCTGGAGGATATGACCGTTGCCTGGGGTTGATTTCGTTAAGTAGCGTACGGCGTCGTTCTCTTGCTTTCCAAATTAGCAGTAAATTAGCTTTGTTTATTTTCCTTATCCACATAGCTAATTTTCCATTGGTTGAAGTTGTAATCTGTTGGAATCACTCACTATATAGTGAGGATGGAAAACTTTGAAAAGGGATGGTTAATGAGATTACTTCTTCCCCAATTATCTTCTCTCTTCTCTCTCGAATTCTCTCTTTCTCTTCCAGTTTTTATTTCTTCTTCTCCATTGTTGCTCTTTTTAAAGTTCCTGTGCTAATCTGTTATGATTCATAATTGAATCCGTAACATAAGTCTACACGGCCATGTGCATAAGCTACAACCCAATGACGGATCGGATTTAAGGTGTTTTTGGTCTTTTGCTTATTCTTATACTTCAATTCAAAGGATATTTTGTAAACCTGTAATAGGACTTTTTCCTAGGTCTTTTGTATCAGACTTTGGAGGCTACAATCTTTCTCTTGAATTCAGTGTAAGCTTCTCATTATGCTTGACTAGTTTTAAATAACTTTGATCAAAAGAATATGTTTGTGAGATTCTACCATTCTTAATCTATATCAATTTTATTTATGAGTATCGGGTGTCTTCTATAAGAATGTTACGGATCTGCCGTGAAGAATTGCTAAAGGGAATGCTACATATTGTTGCATGACTACCTAATGCTAGTTTAGGGGATTAATTATGTAATCATTCAATTTATCTACCAATTAGTGGCAGTTGGTGTCGACACTCGTGGTTAAGTTTTCATTTATCTTCATAAAGTCTCCACAAGTCAATTACATAATCTGAACTTATGGGATTATTATTGTGTATCAAGTGTCAACTATCTTCTAATTCATATTACTAATGGTTATTGAATCTAGAAAACTTGTTCTAGTTTATTTTACAATTAGAGTTTAATCAGATCTTTTTGTTTTGATTCACGAATCATCAGACCTTGTTGGTTTCCTATGTTAAATATTCATAATAGGATTTTTTTTTAATTTAAAGAACGATGACCAAACTATGAAATCCGTGGTGGAGAACCCCTCTAGATCGAAGTATTTGTTCCCTATTATTTCTTCATCATTACATTAATTTATTTACAGTTAATTTAGTTTAGCAATGCGATCAAGAAAACTATCCATCTAAAATCACTTTCGTAAACTAGGACTAAATTTGAGCTAGTCTATTCAATCTCGGTGCAACAATACCTGCTTGCCCTAATACAAGTTGAGAGAGGACTGACTTGAATTTTATTTTTGGTGTTTTCAACATGCACCACACTTGTTAGCAAAACCCATATTTTCATTACAATAAAGGTCAACGTGAGGGTCTGAGGGCTCAGGAACATGAGCTGCCTCGCTTCAAAACATACTTGTATCGCTTCATATTTTTTGTTTCTTTTTCCCTTTCTGAGAGAAGACATAGCAATTAGAAACCTTACCTCAACAACTCGACCACTATCCATGACAATGACTCTGTCAGCAGCTTTTGCTGTGGATAATCTGTCAGTGGTTCATTACGTAAGTCATTGTCTAATCTCAGGTATAGAAACGAAAACAGAAACTGAAAGAAGACTCACCTGTGAGCAATGAAAATTACAGATCTTTCCGACTCTTTGTCATTTTTGAATGAACAGAGCAAAGCCTATGTAAGTTAAAGCAGAGAAAACATCAGCAGCCAGGCCAGAAACCACAGGAGTAACCAGATTTTGTAAGGGAAAACCATAAAAGGAAAAAGAAATACAAACTGCTGAGAGTGTAGACTGTAACAAGGTGATTTTTAACCTTCTGTAGAAGCTTTTTTATGTACTTATAGGAAGAAAAAATGGCTTTTTAGGAAAAAAAGCAATAAACATCAAGTTCTTGAGAGCACTATGTCCATAATGCAAAACTGTTATGGGTATAAAGAAAAATACGCATAAAATTTTCCTTTAGCATTCTTGAGGTTTAATAATTGTCTGAGCAGTCTTTGCCACTACCGGCATAGTATTCTTGCCTGCCACTGTCATCTATTCATAATGTTTTGTGCCCTTCAAGGCTTGTCATCATCAGCAAAAAAAAAAATAATCTTTCACCCTATTCATTGGTTCCATCTTTCATTTAGCATCATAACTTCTCTCAGAAAAGCATACAATTGATTACCTGAATATAGAACTCACTTTCTGCATCGAGAGCGCTGGTGGCTTCATCAAGGATCAGAATCGCAGGGTCTCTAAACATAGCTCTAGCGATAGCAATTCTTTGCTTCTGCCCACCACTGAGAAGTTCATCATCAATGATGGTTTCATATCCATTAGGAAAGGATGAAATAAATTCATGGGCATAAGCCTGCTTCGCTGCTCGTTCAACATCTTCCAACCGGATATCTTTGGAGCATCCATAACTTATGTTCGACTTGACATCCATATGAAAAAGATGGGGTTCCTGCTCAAAATAGAATATAGTGAAGACAAAACTATAGGCAGTTCAAGAACACATTATAGTTAATTTAGTCAAACCTGTCCAACGTATCCTATATGGTCCCTCAGGCATCTAATGTCCAAGTCTCTAAGAGGAAGACCGTCGAATAATATCTGTAATCCCGAGGCAATTTCATGTTTAAAGGCCAAGCAAGAAAACCATAGGTAGCAATTTCATGAACATAATGACTAGCGGTCTAGCATTAGTATAATTGTCGAAGTTGAGAAATCGGTCGTGAGCATGATATAAACACAAGAAGCTTAAATGTGTTCACTACTAAGCACGCCATTTTATCAAGCCATGTATGAATTGCTTGAGGCAAGAGGTTAACTGCAGAGCAGCCGAACATTTGCTTCTTCGTTCAAAATGTACTTGAGAAATCTTTGACTTGCTTAAGAAGATTCTCTAATGAAAATTATTTAGAGAGTAATGGTAAATTGACATATCAATCCTTCTCTTCTTCATAGTTTGGATACTCAAAAACAATTTGGGGGCGGATGTGGCCCTACCTCACCGCGTACTGGCTCATAAAGGCGAAGTAGCAGATTGATTAATGAACTCTTCCCACTCCCGCTAAGACCAACCTAGGACAAATTTGTGAATACAAATTTAATCAAATAGTTCTCTTTAGTGTAAATTGTAACGAGTCAACAACAAAATTTATAATTTGTAACACGTCAACAGCAAACATTCTCACAATGGCAATCGTTTCATTGGCATGGACACAGAAGTTCACGTCTTCTAGTACGCATATCTGTAGACAAATGAAGAATAGGTAAAACAATTCACAAAACGAATAAATTCAAAGAGATTAAAGCAACTTGGCAAATTATCCTTTAAAAAGAAACAGAAAGATAAATAAAACATTAGGAGGTATAGTATGTTTGGGTGACCATATTATACTCCCGGAGTATGTAACAATAAATCGATGACTTTTGAGACAAAGTGTCAGAAGAGACATCTCAGTTCAATATATAGTTAATGATGGAGCATTGAAGCAAATCCTAATATAGGCCTACACCAATGAACAAACTCCATAATGCTATTCTGTATTAAATGAGAAGAGGGTGTACTGCTGTTCTTGAAGGGTAGTAAAAGGACACATTCACAAACTCAACCTTGCCTGTTACCCGCTGCAATTTCACACCTGCACATTAACATGGCCTTTAAAATAGAGAGCAAAAAAGAAAATAGCAGCTTATGAGTGGCTTTCCGAAGGGATGCAATTATCAACTATTTGGGGAGTTCCACACTATTCTGAAAACTTTCAAGTCATGCTTTATTTAAAACCAAATACTCCACTCAGAGAGATGAATTTATCAACGAAACTGCTCAAAATCTATGAAGTTGATATCAGCCAAAATTTTAAAACAGTTAGACATGTACAATTCAAGAACAACATCAAGGAAGACCTACTAAACAACGAAGACCATTACAATCCCCACAGTAAATAAACATTCCTCACTGCTATGAGTTATTTGTTCAAGAACACATATATCAGATACAACCAACAATCTTTGTATTAAAGTGGATATACTGTTCATTCATCTACCCAGGTCATTCCTGAACAGTAATTCCAGCCTGTTTGCATTCAAAGCATCCACATATAAGTTTAACTTTTTTAGCAATTTTCAGGTGATGGGAATTCCATAATGGAAACAATTATCACATACAGTTAAGGCCTCAAACTGTTCACCATGTCTCAAAACAATCCTTCAAAGCCATGACCAGCATGACCTAGGTTCACAACCTCATTTGCTCGTCAACATCAATCGTATGCTCCCTAACAGAATAAATAAAGACTGTGAAAGAAACACCTCCCCATATAAAGAGTCCTCGCCTTTTGATGAGAATTGATCACTGGGCAACAGATCCACTAATTGAAAGACCTTTTCATTTGCTCCAATTGACTGAAGTAACGATGATAAATTGTCTGCTACCCTCCAAGATGCATATATCAACCACTCACAGTACAACACATACTTTGTAAGTTGCTCTGCTGATGCATGGCCAGTCAGAATGGACATTCCTCCCATTACGATGGCTAAAACCTATACAGGTGACAATGGAGTGGAAGCCAAAATTATATACTATCGTTAAAGAGGAATATAAGCAGTATCTGATTGAGAAAGTGATAAATTTGTTGTTTATAGAATCCAGAATCATGGCCGCCCCCAAGTGATTGGGATTAAGGCTTTGTTGTCGTAGAATCCTCAAACCCTTGCAAAGAAATTAACCTGTGTTAAACGGTAGAGCGTGCTGAAACTAAGATTCCAAAATCCGTATGCAGCACTTTCTCGCACGCTTATAAAAGCTAATTTGTCCAGCAACTGCTTGTACCTACAAGCATAAAGCAAATATCACAGAGCTAGCATGTTGCATGTTATTTTTTAATGCCAGAACTGGTCCTTGTGTAAGTAGTGTACCAAAGAGAAATGAAAGGGATTATGTTGAAACTTAACAGAAGATTTCTAGGAAGAAATTATTGCCTTCCATGTTCTTTTGTTTCTGTTCCATAAACCCGGACAGTTCTCACTAAAGAAAGAGTTTCTTGCGCTACCTGCAATTCACGCATGTATGACAGGAAAATAAAGGTCCGAACTATAAATATATAATTTAGGAAAAATGATAGATTTGGATCAGCTTTGGCTTTACTTCATTGGCACATGCAGTGAAATTTTGGGTGATCCGTGCCGCTTTCTTTTGGTACCTATCCAACACATCTTATCTTAGCAATGCATTCTAGAATACCTTAATTCATTTTTTTTTTGGCCCCAAGGGGGCATGGGAAGGGATCGAACCTGAGACCTTACATATTGTAAAGCCCAGCTCTACCACTGACCACCCCTTGGTTCCCTAATACCTTAATTCATCAACCATGCCGTAAAGAACATAACTCCAATATCTGTACTGAACTCAGTTTAGAAAGAATCTACAAATTAGCTCTACCATTTTTCAGCAAAAGTTCCCAAAATAGAAAAACCATTTAAATGGAGCATTTTACTATTATTTTAGTTTGAACAATGAACTTTCCATAAAAGGCGGAGGGAAGGAAAAGGGAAAAACATGCCACAACAATCAAGATATATTAAGGGACGACATACTCTTCAATCAAAGATAAACATTTCTAAGTGAAGCCTTTTTCAACTTATATTTGTAATTTGAATCTTCAAACTGAAAGTGGTAATATTGCCTTGGGCAATGAGTCACACAATCTTCCTCAATACCAAGGCATATGTGGTAGGGCTCAATAGAAAACTTTCATAATTAATGAGCTGTTCTGTGACTTTTTAACATGTGAAGAGGTAATTAGTAACTAAGCTACGTTCTAACTCTCCATGTGAGTAGCGAATAAGTACAGCAGATTGGTTTGAACTACATTCAAATATAATCTCGTAATCACGCATAGAAGGGATTTTTTTTTGTTGTTGTTGCAATTATTATATGCTTACACACTGCAGATATTTTTGATACCAAAAACAAGGTTTTCAAAAACAAGGTTTTGTAACATGATTAAGTCTCTCAAGGAGGTTAAGGTATAAATGCTTACCGCCCATAAGCCAAGAAAATCACAGAGAGTATGCAACATATCATGGAGGTCGCTAAAGCAAGAGGCCAAGATAAAGTCAGCAAATTGATTAGTGCACCTATCCCCTGAAAAGGAATAGTTGCATACGTCGAATAAACAAGCATACAAGGCAAAATCAGCGGCAGGAAAAATATTAATTAAAGTATCAACCTGAAGAATGTTGCGCAATATGAAATGTAAATCCTGTCCAATTATATTTGAAAGACGTTGACAATCTGCCCCAAGCCTGCTTGTTAAATACCCAACTGCTTCTCTGTCGAAAAAGGATACATCCTGTAAAGATAGCAACATGATAAATTTCACTCATTAAATCAATAAATATGAGGAAGATCCATAGAATCCCATGAGTAATACTGTGGATAGTGAAACTACCTGAAAGATAAGAGATGAATATAAAGTTTCCCTTAGACGCTTGAGCTGCAAAAAGACATATGAAGCACCCATTAATGTATGCCTATTTTGTAGAGAGATGACAATTTTAGGGGAAATGTATGAATGAGGGGAGAAAATTACAGCAAAGGAAGAGCTTAAAAGTCACTGAGTTGGAAAATGTATCAATGAGGGGAGATGATGATACAAGAGAATGGGAGAAGGGAAATGCTGAGATTTGTATGCGCACCACAAACAAGCAATACCTTTAAGTTTATCAAATAAAATTTATAATTATAATTTGTATACACACCACAAAATTTTATAATTTTAGCACTTTATATCTTTTACAAATTATATTAAAATTACAATTTTTTTTCTACAATATGTGATAAAACTATCGTGTTTGAATATGAACGAAAAACTTGGAAAAAAAGAACAAATACTTGGAGTTTAATTTTTTAAAGCGGAATCTTTGAATGAAACATCCCAAAATGAATAGTGAACTCTTTGCCCGGAACAAAGGGAGTACAACTTTACAAGTAGGCTGTCTTCCGAAAGTAGAGTAATTGTAAGAGGAGATTGATATGTTCAACAAGAGGGACTCACCAGGACCGTATTTGCAATTCCAAAACATCCTCCTCGCAAGCCACTAAAATTCAACACAAGTAAATCATGTAACTTAAGTGCAATAATTTGCTTACGAGCTAGACTCCATAAGCAAAAAAAGCAAGTAAAAAAATGCACAGGTGATAACATAAGTTAAAACAACAGACTATATACATGTATGAACAAGGATGATGTTTTTCCATTGAAATATATTATTAACTTATTTACACAACTGACATGCTGGGATGGTTTTGAAAATTGTTATGCATACAACTAAGATTTATATGAACACATTTTCCTGATAATGTATCTTAATCTGTTTACCTGCATATTCCTGAGGATAAACACAGGAAAACCAGTAGCTTAACGTTACTAGTAAACACCAAAGTTTCACCATTCTGTGCAGAAAAGATACATCTCGCCAGCAAACTTGGCATGGATATCTCAGAAAGCTGCATGTTAAATTAAAAACAGCAAATATTACTCAGCTGCTTCATACAGGAAATTGGACAAGATAATCCCAAAAGAATGTAGAAGACATGCATGCACGGATACGACAACTCCTGGCATAGCATCTCAATTTCAAAGGTTTCATTAATGAGTATGTTGTAGCTTTAACCATAAAAGCTTTGGCATCACTTGAAAGCAGGATGTTTAAGCAGCTTGAAAAAACTAACCTCCCTCTGTTCTTTGGTCAGTAAAGTTCCATATAACCAAAAAACCCAATCAATACAGCCTCAAAGGGGCATACCCCAGACTCTACAACTAAACTCCCCCTTGACCTAGCCTTGCCATCAAAATTAATAATGGACCTAATTCAAATCATTGCAGCTCCTTTCCTACCTTAAATTACATATGCCTAGACCCAAGCTTAACTTGGATCGTTGTACAATGACTTTTGAGCCAGACTGAAGCACTGTAACCCTCGGCATCCAAAACATCAATTGACAGCTTAGTTGCTGAAAACAATCAACTATATCAACTCAACTCAGCTCAAATTTGGTACATGTACTTGGGATTGCAGACATGAATCCTTTCCTGCAACTGTGCTCGCTCAGTTACATACAAAATCATCGCTCAGGGATGCTCATTTGTAGTATTTCTTATTTTAATTACTCCTATGTTTGAGTTTTTTTCACTGCTTACTATGGTTACTGATGCTAATATCATTGTGCTTCCTTCATGCAAGCTTAACGTTTATGTCAAATCAAGTAGGCTGCATACATTGCCTAATCTTAACAGAAATATGCAACAAAATACTGACATAGAGGGGAACCAAACTCACCGCCGCAATGGTTAGGGAACCAAATGCGATAAATACAACCCATCTATCATCCGCAACCAATGCCCATATGCAACGAAGAGCTCTTAAAACAGTAATTGGCTCTGCTGCAGTCCCGGTACTATTTATTTCCGGATCATAAAAGTCTAAATTCCACCAACTTCCACGTATCACTGAACGTATAAAATCCAGCAATCCATTCAATATGGCCAACAGTTTATCATTTACATTATTTTTTCCATTGCTCGGTAAATTCGGAACAGAGAATTCACTTGTTGGTGATGACTTTAATATGGGAAAGCTGCTGCTTCTAATGCTTGGCTTGGTGATTGAATACTGAAATTGAAGTTTGGCCGGTATGGCAAAATTTCTAATTCTGTTACCGGTGTTGTAGACACGGTGGGTTGCCGGAGTGATATTCAGCAACGACACGGCCATGAAGTGAAGTAGATAGCTTCGTTGGGTGTTTTTCTACAAAATTGCTGCGGGATAGAGAAGTACATAGCCTGTGGACTAGGTGTTTGTCGAAATGCCGCTTAGAACGATAATTCAGCTTTTTGACTGAATAATAAGCATCTGGTTTATGAATGTGGTCCGAATATAATTATATACAGGGAACCAAATTTTAAGGAAACAACCAAATTACCAAAATACTCATTTATATGACCTCCCTCCATTGACATAATTGTCATGTACTTGTGCTATTCGGTCTCTCAAAAAAGTAAAAACAGATGAAGCCCCCTGTATTGACAAGAACCATTAGCACTATCTAAGTCTTCCCAACCAAAATGCAACGTACCCCCTGTATTGACAAGAACCATTAGCAAAATTGATTTCCAGATGAAGCCCTAAAACAGAACATATGTAATACACGCCCTCCATTCCAAAAGGATTGTCTCATGCCTTATCAATAATAATGCTTTACTTGATCTCTCCAATCCATACACAATCAATTACTCGCAAAGGTGGGTTTGTTAAGGTGTCAATTTATTGGGCTCACATAATCACACATGAAGAGATCAAAGTGGATTTATCAAAGAAATGAATGTATTTTCCAGAAAACTAATTACACACAAAACGAGAGATTCACAAAGCACCCTTCACCAAACTCTCAAATATGTTGGCGAAAAACTGAGCGCATGGTGATCCCTATAAAAACTGACTGCTCTGAGAAAAGAGCTCCAGCGGAGTCCCACGCCACCGGTTTTGATGTAGCTCTGTCCACACGCACCAGCAGCCCCGACGCGTGGATCACTTTTTCGGCGTAAATTTTTTAAGGAGTTGCTTGCTTTCCTCTGCTGGTTATGGATCTGTTGGCTATGTGGCTGCTGGTTTTTTTTTTTTTTTTTTTGTGTTCTTTCTCGAGGCAGATCTGGTAATGTGTTAGATGCCTAATTTCTTCTCTCTTTTTTGCCTTGTTATTTCTTGTTGAGAGTTGCTCTTCATGTGCTTTTACTTGGGTTACCATGGTTGAGGAAGGAAAATCCACCGGCTCTAAACTTACATTTTCGATTAATTAAACGGATGAAACGTGGCTCTGTCCGGGGGATTTCAGTTTGGACTAATTTTGGGCAAGGGCAATATTGAAATTATTTAGTTCCCTGTATATAACGTTCCCTGTATATAGTATTCACCCGCATACATGCTTAATTAATTTCCGAATTTACTTTAATACCACTCCACCAAAATCTGTCCACCAATATATAAGACAAAATGACAGACACACGGGCCGGACTGCACGGACAAAATTTGATGTACACGCTACATTATGCATGCATTTAGTAGAAGAAGTATATATGTAGTACGGGCTGGATCGGGCCGGCTAGACGAATTTTCCGGGTTCTAATGACCAATCTAGGTCCGTGATCGCGGACCGGACCTACATGGATTTGACGGACTAGACAGGCTCATGGATGGGTGATCGCGGACCGGACCTACGTGCATGGACGGGTTTGCCGTACCCCTAATATTTGGACACATCTTATGCGTCCAAAAAACCTTATTTTGTAGGTGGTACTATTTATCGTTCCAAAATTTCTATAATTGTTTTCAATTTTGACAAAAATATTATTACTATTTATCGCTCTCAATTTTTTTACTTTGCCCCATATCATATAATCACTTGATCAAAATTTAGAGTATTGTTTACATAGCATAATGATTTAAGAATTTAAATGTATAAATGTTAAAGTTAAAGTATTAAAGTGAATATATGATAATGAGACGGAAATAAAAAATTAGGGGCAAAATAATATGGATATTTTATAAAAAAAATAGGAGTGATGTAAGAAATTTTAAGGATAATAAATAGCAATCCAGTATTTGTCCATCTTGCAAGAATAAATACCGTGAACTATTGATATATATTTCAATGAGCATGAGAGGTTGAATCTAGGGGTGGTAATTTGGGTTTATGGGTTGCGTTGGGTATAAATTTAATTAAATTTAATTAAACTCAATAGTTTATTGAGTTTTATTGGGTTTACTCAATTAAATCCAATAGCTTATTGGATCTTATTGAATTTATCCATTGACTCAATTTTAATTTTATTCTGGATTGAATTAAATGGGTTGAGTTCATTTTTGCCACTCTTAATTGCAGGACCGTCCCTATAATTTCGGAGGCCCCGTGCTTATTTTTTAAATTAGGCCTCTAATTATTAAAAATTATTATTCTTTTGTTTTAGTAAGATTCTTCTATTTTTTTTAACTTTTATTTCGTTCTAAAATAATTTTAATCTAATGGTATACACATGTTTACATATATATATATATATATTGATATATCCTTAGTATCGGTGAAATTGAGGAAAAAGAAATTGAGACGTAGGAAATAAAATTTGTTAGATATTAAATTAAACTTTTATAACGGACAAAAAAAAAAGATATCTTTTTCGTTTCAAAATGAATGTCATAGTTTGAATTGCACAAATGTTTAGTGAAGTAGTTGACTTAAAAAATGTACGTGTGAATTAAAAAAAAAATAGTTGTGGGTTCAAAAGAAACTTGTGATTTAAACTCTTTACTTTTGTTTTTAAAAAAGAAAGTGAATACTTATTTTGGAACATTTTTAAAAAATAATGAACATTATTTTGAAATGAAAAGAATAAAGTTTTTTAAATCAATTTATAGATGTTTCTCTTATTCTTCTATATTATGTATTTAATTAAATGAAATTGTATCTAAATTATTGAAATAATATGAATAAATTGGCCCCCTTAATTTTGGAGGCCCTGTGTGATCGAGCATTTTGAGCGTGCTCAGGGATGGCCCTGCTTAGCTGCGGTTATGGTGTGAAAGACATCAAGACGAGACTTATATAAATTAAGAAGACGAATACGCTATCAAGACGAAAGTATATTCATAGACTATTATATAATAATGGGTCTTATTAGGTTTATCCAATTAAACCTAATAGCTTATTGAGTCTTATTAAATTAGCCCATTAAATCAATTTTAATTTATTTTAAATTGAATTAATTAAATTGAGTCTATTATTACACGAGATGAAATGTGACATCTCGTGTATATTTACACGAGACGTGCAAGGGCATTGTTGAAATTATTTAGTTCCCTGTATATAACGTTCCGTTTATATAACTATAACCAGGTCTGCGTGTGTGTGCGCGTGTGCTTTTGTTACAGTTATAAACAAATACTTGTGCATTATGCAAAGTACATATATCATGCATATTGTGGGGGGGGGGGGGGAGTAATATTATTGCAGAACCTAGCTATTTATTTAATATATAAATAAAAGGATGCATGCGTGCATGATCTTTAAATTTGCATCTAAAGTGTTCAATCAAATTGAATCATGTACACCCATTCACATGGGATTGCCTCTTCATCATGTCAATTGATGAACAGGGTTTAGAATTTATCCAGTTACACCAACGGGATTATGTAGTACTCCAATTAATTTCTAATTCAGAAAAAAGGCCAAGGAAAGGCAAATGCATGATTGCCTCTCCATCCTAGGTTATAATTGAATGTACATTTTAGAACTATGGATCCATTTGTTACGGTACTATTGCAATAACCTAGCTAAGCTCTTTTTCCTCCCACTTCTTGGATCTGAACTATATCTAATTTTTGATCACCTCATTGAACATCGACTAATTTAAATTTGAACAGATAGAGTTATCCCTACCAAATTTTAATTCAACCGTATTTTCAGGTTTTGAACTCAAAATCTTTAATTAAACTAGAACTATCTCTTATGAATTGATCCGCGCACTTTAATGATCTAAATAAAAGTACTCACTTCTTTTGCAATAGCAGAAAGGAAAAGAAGCGCATGGATCATGGCCTCCCAATCAAGTCCAATTATTGAAAGAGGTTTATTATGAGTCCAGATCATCTGTCTCATTTGGTATTTTATTGTATGTTTCAGTATTCTAAAATTCCATCCTAACCGTCTAAAAGATTACCCTAAAATTTTAAACTTTAAATAATTGAATACGTGTTATATTTAAAAGATATAAAACAGAGGATGAGACACCATACGAGACATCAAAATGTATCTATCTAGCTAGCTAGTTTCATGGTGCAGCAACTTAGCAGTCCACTTTCCATGATCATATTTATGAACTAATCACAAGTTTTTTTTTTTGAACTAACGGGGGTTGGTTCAAGTGGTAAGCGGCTTGGATTCGCTTAAGGGAGGTCTCGAGTTCGAGTCTCACCGTATGCAGAAAATTCCCGTTGG
>JAOTQG010104260.1:0-10319 GCA_025631175.1 Iris virginica
ATGACTTAAAATAGTAAATATAAAGTGTCACATAACTATCCCTACATTTAGGGGGACTTTTCATTTTTGTTATTATTAAACAACACCTCCACGTGTCAAAACTTTAACGAAACATTATATTATATCATGACGATAATGTGGCGTAACAAACCTACTGAATAATTTCCAAAAATACGCCACGACAAATTGATACATATGTGTACTAGCATGGTGATTAGAAGTTGATACCCGAATCCAACTTTCCCCATTACTTCATTATTTGTAATAGTGGAGAGAGAAGGAAGTGGTTTGTTGTTGGAGAGCGATGAAAGTTGCCCATTGAAGGATCCCCAAGAAGTTTCAAAAGCAAAGATCATCATCAGTCTCTTTCTGTTGCAGATTCCAACTCGAAATGAGTTTGTTTTCATCATTCTTTTTCTTTGATTTGACCGTTCTCTCCAATTCTTTCTTTACTTTTTCCATCAACATAAAGGTCAAGTTGGACTCTCTCAAAAACACAACATAAGTGAGGTGAAAAGAAACGCGTCTAAAACAGTGACTACATTAAAGTAGGGCGTCAAGCAGCACACACGAGTACAGACTACATACATATATGAATCGAGTACAAGTCCTCCAAGCTAATATAAGTGCACCAATCACTTTGTAAATGGTAATTGAGTGCGGTCCTCTGGCTTTCAAGGAAAATTATGTGGGACAGAAAATTTAAAAAGCAGGGAGAAAATAACCAGAAAGGTAATGGTAGGATGCCCCATTTCATCCTCTGTGTATCCCAAAAGTTTAGAACACATTTTATAGGTCAAGTGAATGGTGACCTTGACCAACCATTCCAAGCAGGTATTCAGAGATTGAAAATGGGATATCTTAAACTTTTCCAAATGTTAAGAAAGATTCTAATGTTTGCTTAATGAAAGAAGCCAATTAAATTATACCATACAAAACCAAATATACAACTTCAAGTCAAATATTGTGTGGGTGCTCCATTTTAGTTCCTTTTTAATTCAAGCCAACGAAAACAACGAAAGGAAACCTTGCATCAGGAAAAGGGATTATAGAAAACCAGGGTGAATAGGTCAGCTTCAGCAACATCCACTAGTTGATGCATCCGACTCTGGAGGTTTTTGCTTAAAGATGTTCCTCTTGCCCGCTGTTGAGCCCTCAGCTAAGAGGCTTGGTGTATCCAATATCTGCATGATAAAATGAATGCAACTTAACAACAGTACAGGATAGGCTGCTTGTCTCCAAGCAAAGTACAGATCAAACAGACTGCATTATATAGATTGTGTTTCAAAGATCTTTTGAGTGCTGGGGTGGTGGCCCTGGTGGGGGGGAGTGAGGGGTTCTAGTGATCGAAAATATCAGCTTCTAGTCCGATAGAGATGGAAGGAACAATGCATCCAGAGATGGGCTCCAAGGCAAACAACTTTGTACCAAAATAAAATCATGCCCCCTATTCAAAGGAAATTCAGCAAGCTTAGTTTACAGGGTAAGGCAATATTGGCCAACCAGTAATCTTTCCTATAGAGAGTACTAAATATCTTCGTAGCTCTATGAGCTGCAGGTAGGCCTGTAAATAAGCCGGGCCAAGCCGGATTTTGGCGGGCTCGAGCCTGCCTCGTCAAGTTTTTCCACGCGTCGGGCCTTCACGGGCTCGAGCTGGACCTCAAACAGGTGGGTTCGACTCAACTCATAACTAGATCGTAAGACACTCAGGAGCTGCGAACCAAGGCATTAGCGGACTTTATCAGGTCTTGGCGGGCCTCAACACCGTTAGCTGAAGCATATACAGTGTCCATTAGAAAAGGTTTGGATAAACTCTTCTAGGCTATTCTAAACTTGAATAGTCCACATCCCTGGTTCCTCCAACCCTCCTCACTCGCTCCTTTTCTCCCAGAAAGCCAAGACCAGTTAATGTTTATGGTGCTCTTTTGGTCCCTAAATTTCTAGCCCTCAATAAGCTCAATACTCGCAAAATGCCGATTAGTGTATCATGAGTAGCAGCAAAATGAGTTTCGTGACCATTTTCTCAATCAATCCTGCAGCTGAATTTTCTTCGACTATTTTTCAGGGTTTTCAAGGAGGCTTAGTAGCCCTACCCATGTTCTCTTTTCTCACCATTAGTTCAAATGATTTCAGAGGTGGGTGGGAAGAACTATTTTAGCTCAATCCTTCGTTTTCAAAAAAAAAAATAGCCCGGCAAACATAGAAACGAGATAGGTGCGGTAGTAATACACCACAGTCGTGCAAGATATTGAATTTTGGCAAATCTGACGCCCAGAACTATCCTCGTAGCTTATTTCATCTAACATAGGGGATGAGAGGATGTTCTGGCTTCATGGTTTGTTCGCGATTCCCTGCGTCAGTGTGCCTAAACTGAAAGGAGTCTTATGGTGGCTTCTGTTAAGGGGCTATTCCACATTAGTTCTCTCTTTACTATTTGGTCCTCCCCCCCCCCCCCTTTCTATGTATTGTTTCTGCCTCTTAATTTAATGTGTTACTCTATCAATAAAACTTCATTCTAAAGCACCAGAAACGTAGCGTGAGTGTTGGCCTTCATCTCATGGCGTTGCCCTCATTGAAGTAAGCAGTCAATTCAACAGATTACTGTACACGATCATGGTGAATGAGATAGGGGAGGTATATACCCAATCCAGTTCTGTTCTAAAGGAGACAAACAACTAAAAAACACTGAAAAGTGATTCAAGTTTAAAAAACAAAAGAAAAAAGGGAGAAGATGTCAAGGACAACATGGTGTATTCATCATGTTATCATAAATGACGAAATGGCTTGATTCTCCTGAAATAAGTATCAGTGAGAAGTCAGAAATCCGTGTGAATGAGTCATGCCAGATCTGTCCCCTCATGATTTTATTGGAACAAGAGTTGACGCAAGCAGAAATTGAGAAATCCAGAATACAAACAACGCGTACAAGTTCAACGATCTGGAAATATAAACATAGGGCATAGGCAATTTTGTATGAAATGCTAAAACCGGTAGAATTAACGGCAGCACCAATTTGATTAAAAATTCCTGGATATCATATGGCAGTAACTGATTAAAAAACTTCAGATAATTAGTTTATCTTCAACGTATAAACCAATCAGACCCTTAGTTTCCTTTTTAATATTCATGCAATTGCATTTTATTTTTTCTTTTGCTTATGCTTTACGAAAGATGAAATAGAAACAATGGCCACCAGAGCTGGGCCAGACAAGGTACATTATGAGCTCTTAGGTCAACAGATACCCAGCGTTAAGTGGATTAATATGAGTCCTTTTCCAAAGAAATAAACCGTCTGCAAATATCATAATATATCAACTTGAAATGGGATTATGCTGAATTCAACTAACTCACATCACCCCCACATGGATCAGCATTTAGACCTAGGTAAAACTCCGAATAAGAACCAAATAATGATGACCATGGGAAACAAACAAAAGGATGAAGATGCTCATAACATACCTTCAAAACAAGCTCGTCAAAACATTGCTCTACATTAACCCGAGTTTTAGCACTACATTCAATGAAAAGGCAACCATATTCCCTAGCAAAGTTGATTCCCTCCTTTTTAGTAACAACCCTTTCACTTTCCTGCTTACAAGACGAACAGCACATTAGTCAAAGTAAACAAAACACTAATTCAGCTAGAACTAAAACATTCCAAGTAATATGGCGGATGTTTGTTCATGAAACCAACATAAAAGAGTACCTTGTCAACTTTATTTCCGACAAGCATCTTGATGCAATCTTGATTTGTCGAGTAAAGGTCAATTTCTTTCGCCCATATATCAGATAAATTTGTAAATGTTTCTCGCCGTGTTACATCGTAAACTGCTTGCCACCACCAAGATAAGCAATTAATATTACACACTTCACTTTACAAACAATTTTGGTTAAGGGGACTACATTACGAACAGGCATTTGGACAGTACTGCCACTTTTAGGAGAACAATAGTAGAAAACTAATCTTGCATCAAGTACAATTTTGGAAAAATAACAGAACCGTAAACAAAAGCAAACATTACACCGGAAATAAATAGGAACCAAGAACTCTTAGCATTCCAACTTGAGTACATGATCCTTTCTGACAGTTACGCTTATCAATTGTTCATTATATTTTGTGTTCAATGAAAGCAATACATGTGCACTTATATATTTCTGTATATTGACGTACCCATAACCCAGACATGTATCAAACTTGTTTCAAGAAAAATCCATGCACGTCAATCATGTCAGACGGCATTCACGTGCCACTGCTGATGTTCACATGTCTGTGGCAGTGGGTTTTCATTGACTTATTGGGCATACAAATTGGAATTGGATCAAGGGTGCTTAAGCTGGCAGTTTGCATGCATACAATTGCTATCAATATTACACGTCTAAACCTATTTTCAAGATGAGAATGTCTCAAATATTCACTTCATGTTTCCTATATGCAAATGAATACAGTCCAATTACTTAGGACAAAAAACTTATCCCCCCCCCCCCCCTCATTGCCTAAAGAAGTTTAATACTCCCTCCGATCCAAAAAGTGGACACTTGGCACACTATTTTAGGAGAGTTAGTTGACTTGAATAAAGAAATGATGTGAGTGATTGTAGTTTATTGTGAGTAGGGTCAAACGAAGATTTGTGGCTGTAACCTTAAAAGGAAATGTCCACTTACTTTGCATCAACCTTAAAAGGAAAGTGTAACACTTATTTTGGACCGGCCGGAGTATCAATTTTCAGTCATCGATCTACCTATAACAAATACGTATTGTAAATATGTGGTAGTCTGAAATTGCTTTCAACACTTTCTACAGAATGCTTTTCATTATGGCTGGATTTATTACAATACATAGTGGAATATATGGATTTAGGGCGAAGACACTGAACAGATATCAAGGATCATATCAGCATCCTAATTACCAAATAAGGTGTTATGCCAATCGAATCCAATTCCTTCCAGTGACAGGCACAGTTCAATGGTTCCATTGACTGGAAATAGAATAAAGAGAAGGAAAGGGAGAGGGAATAAATGCTTGATGTCAGATCTTGTTCAATCAATCATGGAAAAGTAAAATGTACTTCCTCCATTCCTATTTAGTTGACATTTTAGAAATAATCTCACAAACCAAGGAATGCCATAATTACTTGGTAATTTACCATATTTGCCCTTAAATTTTCTCTCACATCTTTATTGTCTCCCCACATCCCAAACTTATCACCAGGCCAAACGCAAACCAACAATGAACGGAGCAAAGCCGCTTGGGTAACAGTAGATACCATCAGACACAAAACCATGAGGACATTGCAAGCCGCAAAGGCCAAAGAAAACACCGAAATAAAAAACCAAACTCATTCAAGAACAGGATATGTACAAATGCGCCAAGAAAAGAACTTGGCGATGATACGCAACTAAAGGGGGGAGAGAGAGAGAGAGAGAGAGAACCACCAGAACATGGAACGATTTGTAGAACTAGACTAGCGGAGGACCAAGAGACACACAAACTGGACACAGGACGAAGAAAGGGAGTACGAAATAAGCCAAACCCTAGATAACCACGACCGGTGGCTACCACTCCCGCTGGAAACAATCGAGAAGCCGGAAGTCGCCCTAGAGAGAGAAGTTTTTAGTCTCGATATGGGTTAAGAAATCGGTTCTATAATAATTTAAATGTCGATTTGTTCTCTCTTTCCGGCAATTTTATTTTTCCTGATAGGAGGAGCTCAAAACCTTGGAAGAAGAATGAGAATGATGATCAGAAGAAGAAATAATTTGTCATGGAGGGAAAAACACGCAGATGGAAATGGAAAGGTGGAGCTTGGAGCCAAAAGTGGGGGAGGGAAATGTGGCAGAACAATAAATAATTACCGACAAAAAGTACTGGTAGCATTTATGAGATAAGAGGTAATTTGGTAATGTAGTATAAGAAAAACAAAGAACGACAACTAATTTGACATACTTTTTTCCTGCTAAAACGTCAACTAATCAGGAAGGGAGGGAGTATATTTCTGCATACAACAACATAGCATTTATAGATAAAGGCTTTAATAAAGGAAAGAAAGAGAGGAAATGGAAGAGCATACCCATTATTATTCCTTGTGCTCCTCTGTAGTATGAACTTGTTAGTGTTCTGAACCTCTCCTGTCCAGCTGCCAAATCACAAAGATTAGTGAACCTCTCCGAAGCAAACTTTCAAGACTCAAAAGAGTAAAAACCAACACCAAATCCAGCTCTTCAGCAATGCAAATATAATAGGTTGAAAAGGAATCAATAAACGTACTATACTTAATCAGTAAGATGGTGTTTAAAACGTTCTTGGAAGAATTTCTACAATGAGAGAGAAGTTCCCATCCCTGGTTAAATGATTAAAGAGTTTTCCTGCCTCAAGGATACAAGCTGAGTGAGGGACAAGAACGTGATAGCTGAGTGAAAGCACTAGATATATTGAGCAAGGAGAGAGGGGGAACATTGAGAGAGAAAGAATGTACATATTTTCCCCACTAAAACCCTTTGGCCGAAAAAGATAAATCAGGAGACATTTTGACCAGAAAAGTTGAACCAAGCTCCCATGTCTGTGTATACATGAGTATGAACATATCAGCGCAATCAATGGCTTTGACTTTAATTCTGTATCAGTACTCATAGATAGGTAATGGCTTTTATCATGATTACTATGCTCCCAAAGCAAGAAGTCAAGTCGATTACAAGGTTGTAAGATTCCCTAAGGTGTTGTTTGTTTGCGCTGAAAAGCCATCTGAATAGAGCAGAGTACTAATTCGGTCAGATACAAGAGCTTCCAGACTGTTTATGTTCTTTTCGGAATCGGATCTCAAGTCCCCCTAAAACCACCGACCGCTTCAGCCTTAAAACGTAGAGCGAATCAGATGCGGTGCTAAGGTCTTTGAGCATTAGTGTTCTTGTAATATTTTCATAATGCCAAGTTTACCCACCCTTTACCCTTCCAGCGTCTTCAAGAAATATGCTCCTCTCTCTTCCCAGATAAAATCGACCCAGCGCATCTGCCTTCATCAACGTCGGCGTTCATTCCGACCACTCATTTATCTCCTTCAACGTCACCACCCACTTCCACCATTGTCAACAATCCTCTCCAATAACACCAATTGTTGGGAGAAACATTATAAATTGAGTTTCATTGGTATGCATGTTCATCAACTTGATTATATGAATTTCATTGATTTGAGCTTTGTAGTTGACATTTTATTATTTGGAAGGGAAAAAAAGTCGGTCCTGGTATTTCACTTTAATGGGTTTATCATGCTTCAAAGTTATAAATGTCTATTTTATGTTATTCAACACGTTTATTATTTTGTGTTCAGTAACAATTATGAATTTCTCAATTATTCAAGTATGGTATTGTGGAATTCACTAAAAATTATGTTGATGGTTTCGCTCAATCAGTTAGACAAAAGATTTAAATTGGAGATGAAGAATATTAAAAATAAATTACTCAAAATTTATCGTATATTATTACCAATAGTAGTTTGTCGTAAAATGGATGTTCAGGTACTTTATTCAGTACACTTACCAAACAACTTACTGTATTGAGTATTCAGCATTCGGATACTACTTCTTATTTCTTCACACACGTGTAGACTTGTATTCAGCATTCAACATTCAGGACGTAAAAGAAACAAACAGCACCTAACTCTAAAATCGTACTCTGTAAGATATTGTATATTAAAACTGGATACCAACTATCAATGATATAACGATACAAATGCTTTTGCCGAGTGGCACATTGTCATGTTGAATAAATGATTCATGCTCAATTTTACGATCTCCCATTATCTTTTCATATAAGAAGATAATTTTACTGCAATGAAGAGTAAGTCCACCAAGCTATCTACAAACGGAAAATGGAAAAAAGAAGAGGGTGAAGAATAAATATAACTGCTAGTGAAGCACCACTCGATGTTGAGGGCATCTCTTAATAGCGGGCGATTCGAAATGAAGACGAAAGAAAAAAGTAGAAGTTGCTAACTTGAACGCACATTATGAAAAATTTTGCTACAATCAAGATCTTCAAATAAGATCCAAAGATTGCGAAACGATATTTCAAATCACAGTACACAATTTCGTTTAAGTATCTTGTATAATACTCTTCACTAGACCCACATTTTCGAGTCTACTTCCATTCCTCTATTCTTCGATTATTCGATTAGTCGCGAAAAGAGATGCGGCCATCTTGAAAAGACTACACTTTTTGACCAACAAGGCTTTTGTATACTTTTTGTACACTTTTCTTTGCAGCTCTAGCATAATTCAACCTCCACATCTTAGTGCATATCCAATGCCTGATTATACTCGCATATAAGCTTCTGATAAGAATACTCACATACATTGAATTCTAAGTTTCTTTTCTAGTATAATCCCTTCATCCGCTTTCAGTAAAGGTGGCAGTACTTTTTCTACATACGCGCATTATGGTTTAGTAACACAAACGGGTATATATATATATATATATATATATATAAATATATATGCAAGACTATTATAACCACTAGAGAGTAATTTCTTCACACTGATCCTGGGTGCCTGGAAACTGAAAGCAGGTAAGTATCAAATATCATGTTGTCTGAAGGGAGAATTTATGTCAAACTTTCTCAGTAATATCTTGTTCTTTATTGCTGTGCATTTTAGATTTGGTCTTCCCTACTTTTATTATTCCCATTGAGTTCTACATGAGCATTTTCATAACCTGTGCATTTATTTGTCAAAGATGTATATGTTTAAACCATGTCAAAAGATATTTTCTCCTACTGGCACTATACTTGTATGAATTTGGAACCATTAGTGCTCCGATTCATTAGAGTTGGTGGTGTTCATGTTCAGGATGGTGTCCACACCATTTAATGAAATATCAAATGGCCGTTACCCACATAAGGCAATAATTTTAAAAATTGCTCGTAGATCTAAAGTAGAAACTTTAATAGTAAACAACTTCACTACAACAAGTAACATATATAACTCCACAAAAAATGTAATGTAAGAGGTTCCGATCCCTACTCTTCTCAATCAAAAGCATGTTTATTTCATATTTAATTTTTGTAGTTTTACCACACACTCAACCTCACTGCTTTAATTTCAATTAGCCATTTTAAACTTTCATTTTCTGCTAGTTTCCTGTTTAATGAAACAAAGTCCTATAGCATCGCTGTTAAACCATTAGAACTTTCTCACAAAATTGAGGATCAACAAAAACGCAAAGTGGAGCACTCTCTATTTTAGCCAATTGGAAAACGAAGTGCACTCCTAAAAAGTAGTACACTTTAAACTTCATTAACATGCTCAAAAAGTATGACATAGTGTTACGAGTTATCAAAAATGCCAGTAGAATTAGGAATGTATTGCTCACTGATGCACACCTACTCCAGCTCCTATTTCTAATTCAAACTCATGAATCAAGGAATTGCCAAAAATGAGGCAAAAACAAGCGTTTGCATATCTTATTTTATAGTTCCATAATTTAAGAGCTTGCACATGCAATAGAAGATTCAAACATCATCTAAGAAATGAAATATCACAGAAGTATACCAAAGCTCATAAATACTCAGAAGCTGGGATTGTTATGTAAATCACAGAATATAAAGAGCATACCAGTATCCCAAATGGCAAGCTTCAACTTTTTGCCTCCAATCGTAACATGCTTTACTTTAAAATCCACCCCTACAGAAAGTTGCATATAAATTCAAACCAAATCAGAATCTATAGGAGCGTAATGGATTGAAAATATAATGGCATCAACTCCACTCCCCCACCCACTAAACTGTTAATAACCCAGTCAGCAAAGGACGGACATGCTTTCAACTTACTCCTACCACACATTTGACTTCTTTTTCATTTTTTAGCACAAGTGCTTAAACGTAAGCAAGAGGAATGGGTCGACTTAACGAACTTCTATAACCATCAGATGCAAACAAGAATTTATTATCAACAACGTGCTGCAGACTGGTTGGCACTTCTTGATTCTTCATCATTCGAAATTTCATAATCATATTCTTCTCTTTCTTAATGTTTAGTGCCTCGTCGATCTAAAAATAAAAGTGACTCAATGGCTAATCTAAAGCTTCTCTCCACTTCCATAGCTATGCATTAATCATTTAATCCCCGCAATTTAGAAGCATAAACCTAGACATAACTATAATGGGATATACTCATGGAAATGAAGACTAGAGTTCAATATTGGGTTAATCCCATACATAACTTGGTGGATTATTATGATCCTTCACCTATACTTTATATGACCAAGATGGAATATTTGATTTACAAAATATAAATTCATGACAAAATTCACAAGTTTCAGTAGTTGGGGT
>JAOTQG010104271.1:0-13042 GCA_025631175.1 Iris virginica
AAATGCAGCTTACAAAATCAAAACAGCCCTAACCGTGCGTGAGTTCTTCACTTTCACTTGCAGGTTTTTATTTGTAGTATGATAGGACATACCGGAAGAAGTCAGTACTACTACTGCAACTCTAAACTGGTAGGGGGCAAAGATCAAGGGAATTTCGGAGATTCACAGAGAAAAAAAATGGGCAGTTTTGGAATAATAATTAGGATAGCTACAGTAAAAAAATCAATACTTTTTCAAAAACCCAAATCGACAAAATCGTCAACAAAAAAAAAACGTATCGTCAGAACACGCGCTAAATAATGCGGAGTAGTATTTAGTAGTAGTAATGTCTTACAACAAGTATATATCTAATAAGGTTAGTCCTTTCAAAAACATTATTGGCAAACTGATCCCCAGATTTCAATGGCACCAGTTTTGTTTCGCTGTAAATGCTGAAATCCTTTTTATTTTGAAGACTATAAGATGAATAAAATGATCCCCCAACAAACTTTCTTAGGA
The DNA here is from genome assembly GCA_025631175.1 of Iris virginica. Taxonomy (NCBI): domain Eukaryota; kingdom Viridiplantae; phylum Streptophyta; class Magnoliopsida; order Asparagales; family Iridaceae; genus Iris; species Iris virginica. The sequence goes on from JAOTQG010104271.1 coordinate 499, forward strand.
CCGACTTCATAAATGTATTTACGTACATTGGAATATCTATCATTTTTATTTATTTATTTATTTATGGTACCAACTCTAATAACATCCTCCGTGAACTTTTATCATGGCACAAACTTACAACTGCCTGCCTGATCGCTCACCAACTGGTGTTTGAGCTCATAATAACCAATTGAAGAAGCTAGACAAAGATTAGGAACACCAGCCGCCGTTGGCATAATTAAGCAGCGGAGGATTATTGGTACAACTAGTCATGATTCTGGCAATGGGGTACAAATGTACTGAGACATATATAGCCTAGCTATGCCGATGGTGGCGATTTGGGGCATATCAGCCCTGCCTTCCCTTGCCTGCACTCAGAAGCAAAAAGGCCAGGTGGGTACTTGCCGTAGAGGTTGATGTAGCTGAACATTGTTGTTGCACAATCATTCGACAAGTCGTTCAGTTCCTTGGCGTACGGACAAGCAAAATCTTTAAAAGCAGCGCAACATTGACTGGGTGGATACGTTGGTCTTTTGCATCGGCTAGTGATGATCGTGTAGTTCTTAAACTCAAAGTCTATGGGGCAAGCTGCATATACATACATATATATATATATATATATATTAACTCATGAAATTAGCTAGCAATCTTAATAAATCACCAATTTAACCAGTCTAATTTCAGATAACAGATGTACATCATATGTGCTGCAGTAGTTTTCCAAGGGGCTTAGATTTGTAATTGGTCCACTTTTAAAATTCCTACTTAATCTATTCCAAATGATCGATTGGCAAAAATATTGGAAATCCAGCTAGAGACCAAACTGATCAAGGAAAGAAGAAAGATTTACGTTTCTTAGCCTGAAGAAGGTTGCGGCGCATGGAAGCTCCAGAAGGGGAGAATAATATTATATCTGCACCATAACATTAATTTTTGGTGATCAAACTAATTAAACCAAAACAAAAAACATCAGGGAGGTTGAAACAAAAAGGTTGTACCGGAAAGGAATAGCTAGGGAGCTGGCAGGGGAAGCAGAGAGAGCTGCTGCTGCCACAAGTAGGAGCGATAGAAGAAGAAACATCAACCATTTCTTACTATGCAACTCCTCCATCAACCCTAATTTGAATGATCTACTAAAGTGAGCTGTATTACTAATATGTATATACCACTACTACCAAGCGGACTGATTTATTATAGGAGGAGGATGCATGATTGTTTATAAAATAGGGATGGTTTCGGTAGCGCAAGCCATTACAGCTGTTAATGACAATAGTTAGTTGATAATGACAATAATATTTCTTGATAAGAATAAAAGTTCCACCAATTTTGTCATATGGCTGGGTTAGCTAGCGGTCTTTCTTTCTTTCTTTCTTATCCCCTTTCAAGTCTTCACCAACTAGTTTATTACTCTTTTTTACTACTCCTTGGTTCCCAAAAATTGTGCGTCAACATTGGAAAATTCCACTCCCTAGACTTGGTTGTATTTGAAAGTATACCTTAGAATAGTTTGTCCGATCTGCCAAAGTTTACCTGGAAAATCATATGAAATATTTGACTTCCAGATAGCTACTATGAAGAAAAAAACAAATAATAGGAAGTGTATAGGACTCAAAATATTACCTCTTAACTCACTCTAATTCATTTTTTTTAATTCATTTTAACTTGTTAAACATCTTAAACTAATTAAACTCATTCAATTGAATAGATCGATTAATTAAATGGATTATAATAAATTAAATCCGTTACAATATGTTATTTATTGTAGTTCAACTCATTTCACCCAATTGACGGGCTTAGAAGAGTACTACACAAACATCTTATGTTCAGATCACCAATCTGATATGTATTGCTCTATTGATACAATCATATCATATCATATCAAGAGTTTTACCATTTTCTTTCTATTTCTTTTACTTTTTCAGTGTACATATCATATCAGTACATATCGATTTTCTATCGATTTCATGATCAAAACCCTCAAAGATACAGAGTATTGGTGGATATGTGAACACTGGGAAACAAATAGATACCCATGACTTGAAAACCCTACTCCAGGTTCCCGGGACAATATATGGTGCCGAATTTGCAAACAAGGATACTGATCGATGGCCCGAAAAACTCTTCATGATAACAGGCAATTGCATGATGTATTGAGTAAATACGTTGCCTCGATGAGACTCATGATTGAAGATGTTTAACCAGTCGATAACTAGAAATGCCAGACTCTTTCACAATACGCATCACAACTAATACTACAATAAACTCACTCCACTCTCAAACTGCAACGACCATATGTCCTCGTAAATTTCATCTACGAGAAAATAAATTGGGTGACAATAAGTAAAAAGAATAGATTGCGCCGCAACATATACCTTTGCATTAGCCTTTCATCTCTACATTGTCTCAGCTTTGAGAAGGGAGACATACAGACAGAGCTCTATAACTACAGGTTCTGTCGATAACTCCCTCTTGTAAGAGATTATATTTAACAAGGAAGAAAGAAAATGATATAAGACAGAAAAGATAATTGTGTCCGTTTTCAAGTTTCTCCATGTATGTATCCCCCCGTTGAACCATCCCTATTTTCACCGATTGAGAGCTAACATATCCTCCGCCGCTGCAACCCCAAACAAGGAAAAATAAATGGTTATTGTCAAATTTTGGCCACTATAACTAGCATGAAACAAATAAATCACCATCAGAAAGAGGACTTCAACACTCCTTTCAGTTTTTCGTGGTGAAATACAGAAGGGCATTACATTCTGTCCTTCAAACGATTTCTATTTTTTGCATGTAGTTTTTGACATATAATTTCACATTTTGCAAGGAATCCAATGACATAGCGCTTACATGAAATTTTGATTCCCGCAGATTCTCCATCAATTCTGCAATCTCAAGTTGCTTCATCACTGTAGCATGTAGTACCTGTGGAAAAAACAAAAAGTTTAATAAGTCAACTGAAATTATCCTGCTAATATTCTGAACCGTGTTGGCGAGAGCTTACCCTTTTCGTTTTATCCAGGTCAAACTCAACTGATTTGATCCTGTCCAACGAATGCTGAAGCATTCGCTCTTTTTCCAAGGGAATTTCAGCAGGTTTCTTTCTAAGCTCATCCAATAGTTTTTCGAGTCTTTGGAGGCGCTCTACACACGGAAGGACCCGATCTTCCCTAACAGCTTCAGGTTCAGCTTCAACAGGTAAATGGGTCTCTGGTTTGTCTTCCATTGTATTGGAAGGGTGTATATTGCTCTGCCTTCTCCAAAATTCAATGGGTAGACTGTAAAAAAGTGCGATTACTTTGTCCACAAGAGACATCAGAGTTCTTGAAACACAATGGAAGCTCCTCTTCACAATCTTTTCCTGAATAGCATCCAGCCATTGGAGAAAGACAGTACCTGGCACAATGTAATAAAGCTGAGATGCTGAGTGGGCGATAATAAGGAATATACATGTTCAAAATTGAACTAAGTTTTAACAAAATTTTAATTAAACTGGTTTATATTTAAAGGTTAATTTAATATTAATGTTTTATAAACCATTTGAAACATACGGTTTTGAGAGCAGGTTAGAAAAAAACAAAGCAAGTTTGACTTCATCAAATAGGCTATAACCGCCAGCATAATCATTATAGCAACCAAGAAGTGCATGTCATTGGTATTACAAGCTAATTAAAACAAAGCAAAGAACAACGTCCACTTCCAGGGAAGAACCCCACCCCCAAAAACAAAACAAAAAAAAAAGAAAGTACACAATAGTAATTTCAAAACTCTAAAAGAACCCCAAAACTTCCATCACAAAAAAATCCCCAAAATTACCCGTTCAATAATATAGTGCCCCAAAAATAATTGAGGCTTTTTACATTGAGGAAACACTTGAAAAAAAATTAAAACGGTGAAGTATTTTTCAGGCTCTCTAATTTAACCTGTTTTTCTTTTAAATGGGATTATTGGTACTTAAACTTTTCCCCTAATTTCTACAAATACATATCACAGAATAACACCAATATGTTCAAAGCTCATGGCCTGTCTTTTTGAATGCTCCCCGTCTCATTTTTATTGGCCAACTTTACTTTTTTGTCAATCCAGTAAAGCACACAAGAAACCTAAACATGAATATTCCAACAAAAGTAACTACATGCAGTATCTTTTAAACAACAACGTTGTAGCTTAACTGCATACCTTCTAAAAATAATATTGCCACACGAAAAGAATTCTCTCTACCGCTGATGGAAGGAGTTGTATCCTGAGTGTTTCCCGGTTCTTGGTCAACAATGTCAGTTTCTTCAACCAGACTAAAATGATCATTGCAATTGTAAAATATAGATGATTCAGATGCCAAGGCCTGCATAACCCACAAAATTCACATTAAGCAAAAAGGAAACGCTCACGCACAAAGGGGGAGGGGACAGGTTGCAGCAGCAATGAGGACGATTAATCATATTTCAATATGGTTAACATGTGTTCCCTTCAATCTACCATATAAAGAAATCATGATCATATTCGCAATATAATATACATGTACTTGCTATTGCAGTTTTTCAAGACTTACATCTTCACAAACAGATGCCAATTTTGGAAGTCTAGAGCTACTCCGCCTGGTTAGAGAACAAGATTCATCAACATCCGATCCTGATTCTATAGTTGACGTATCACTACTTCTCCCCTGAAACAAAAAGCAATTCATGTTGGAACAATTTTCCTATAAAAATCAGCATCCTGCTTAATGCTAATTAAGCTGACTACTTGCCTTGAGAGGGCGTATCTGAATATAAGAGTCAACTTTCTTTTGGTCATTGCATACTCTGGTTATTTGCCTCACAAACGTACCTTCTGCATTATATACAAGCTGCAGATGGGACAAGAGAAATTATTCAAAGTTAGGTCACTGAGAGAATAGATACTAATGAATCTCATTCCTTGGTAAACATTAACCTTAGGATAGACCAATTACTAAAAAGAAAATTTATCATATATATCGAATGTCAACCTTCATGATATCAGGGTCATTCCATGGACCCATATTAGACCTCAGGCACCCTCCCTCAACCGAACATGTGCATGAACCACCCAGGAACTCTGGCAACTGACTGCAATGAGTAAAAAGTCATAGAATAAGAAAATATTCCCCTCGGAAACTAAACATGGAAAAACTAGGAAAAACAAGTAAACCTTGAGTCGATAACTTCAAGTAGCTTCCCAGAAGCTTTAGGATCCAGAACCTGCAAAATAAAAGCACGAATAATCAGGCAATTAATGCTGCAAATTTTGTCAAGAAAAAACTGGATAGTACTCGCACTTTACATGAATTTTAGCAATTGTCTTTGCATCAAGGAACTTTTGCGCAGCTGGCCATAGGCATTTCTTGAAGGTAGTCCCAGCATTAACAATGAACATGCGATTAAGTGTCTGCATGAATGAAAATTGAATAACTATTCATTAGCCGAAAATTGAATAACTATTCATTAGCCAAAACAACAGAGTATTAATGAGAAATGTGTACTGAGAGCAGAAAATTACCTCTGGATAGAAGCTATTGTCGACTTTCGACATGGCTCCAAGAAGATTAGCAGCGGTTGGCGTGAAATTCTTAAATCCCTGCACAAAGTAGAATGCATTTCTCAAATAGGATGATTAAAAAGGCTACACTCCCCGATGGCGTAATTAAATAGCTTTCCAATCAAAGAATTGACAACTTGACATACCAGGCCTTGTACATCCAAAATTGTGGTAGTCGAGCAAATTTGTTTCTTAGCTGCAATTGAACATGCAGGGAACTTCTCATTAAGAGCCCTCTCAAACTCTTGAACATGGTATTTTAGGTAGCGGTCAATTGAGGTGATGCGCATAAGCCTACTTGGGTGCGCTTTTCCAAGCCTTTCTATATACACAGGCCTTCCTTCCCTATCAACTCCATGGTACCCTTGAGGGTAATTCTGCAAGACTTCTTCTAGCTCTTCAAACTCAAAGTCCTGAGGTTTATACATTCCAACGACTGTGGGTTAGATTACGAAGCAACGCTACTGATACTCTTAATATCTTTGACAAAAAATAAAATCATATGTATAGGAATTCCAGACAGAAGTATGTCTAAACTATTCATTCATTGAGGACTGACAACATAATATGCGTTCTGTACTCATTCTGAGATTGACACTCGATCCATACAATGTACATGTGCATTCAAGTCATTAATTGCACAGACCAATTGGCGAAAAATCATACTAGTTACCTCCAAAATTGCGTCTGTTCCATAGTCTTTTCTCCAATTCAGCATTTCTTCCCACATCCTTGTTGTTCTTTCAATGTTAAAATCTCTCGCCTTCAAGAACCTGAATGAAAAGATACTGAAAAGTTGAGATGTCATCACAAATAGCAAGTCCAAGTTAGCTATAACTTCCAACATAGATTGACGTTCCGATCTTAGTGCACCTAGGTTTCGTTCAAAACAAATAACAACAACAACAACAACAAAGCCTTAATCCCAAATTCCCAATTCACTTGGAGAAGCCAGTTTTTCACTTCAGCAGCTTTGCTAACTCAAGTCACAAATAGCGGAATTTTTTTGGATATCCAAAACTACAATCTTGGCCCTTTTTGGTAACCAAGCCACATGAAAAGAACAAAACTAATCTTCCATCGCCAATAGTATCTTGCTCAAAGATTCAAAATACTTGAGTGAGGTAAATTATTATCAAGTCGGTCCAATGTCTTAGATATTCAGCATATACTATTCAGGGTTTCCACTACATCAGTAGAGCCAACAAAAGCAAACATTTCTGAGACTTCAAAAAGAAAAAGGAAAAGAAAATTTGTGACCTCAACAAAGTATGATAATCGTCATGTCTAGCTGGCAGCAAATCCTTCTCAAGAAGTTTTTGACGGAATTCAATGACCGCACTCTCTTCCGTTGCATCACGTACATCCTCTATGGAAACTGCAGGAACCCGATAATCAACTTTCCTCTTTCCTCTTTTCTTGAGCGAATGGGTGAACTTGTTTGAAGCATTAATCGCCTTCTTTTTCAGCGATCCAATTTTTGACCGCCGTCTCTCATCTTCAGAGTTCTCAAAATCTGATCTCCTTTCTCGTATCTCATCATAAGCCTCTTGTCCTTCTAGGCCTAGTATATGCGATAGTTAGCCTAGTTGCCCAGAAAAATTCATTAGTATTCCTCTGCTATATAAACCTGCAATCTTACCTGACATTTTTGGTCAGGTTAAGAGGGCAGAGACTTGGCCTGGAGATTCAGGGCAAGCTTTGAAGGTCCCCAAGAAAACCATCAAAAATCCATATTCCTCTATGTCGTCAAGACAGATGGTTGTCAAAACCCTAGTCACTGGCCAACAACATAAAAGACTAATAAGTATCAGACAGCATACGACATGCCAATGCAAGTACACAGCTGTTTGAGGATGCAGGGTCAAAATGCAACTACCCTGTATTTACATATCTCAATGTTTACTATCAAATAGGTCAGAACATTATGATAAAAAATCCCTGAGAGGTCCCTTATCTTCCTCCTTGATAGATAAACAAGATAAGCATAGACAGAAGTGCAGCTTATTATTAAGGATAAACGAATTCATGGTACTAGCACTAATACAAAGACAACAAATGAGTATATGTTCTTGATCTGTGTGCCCTTAGTAAAATCATCACAACAGAAACAGATCTGTAACTTCTGAATAATCCAGACAGCATGCCATTATTTTCAAAACTAGTTGCTGCCCAGGCATTGCAAGAAAACATTAACATAATGTAACAGTCTCATACTTGATACGCAGGGTTGTCTTATTAGCTATCATTGTTTCCTCATAGTTTCATCAAAACCTGATTTTCATACAGTTCAATTTGGACCCTAAATGTTTCACCTTAATGTAAAGCGGGAATCAACATCATTCTTAACAATTTACATTGACGACTCAACCAAAAATCTCCAAACATATTACGCATTATATCCTCGATTAAAAAAAAATTTAATTAGCTATAAATGTTTAGAAAAGAAGCAACCGAAAGATTTAACGTTTCAAGAAAAGAAAATCCAATTCATTTCAACAATGCCAGTCAAGACACCATCAGATCTCAGATTATTTCCGACAACAACAACAACACAATTTTTTAAAACTCGTCTTTTCGTGACGTGCTCGTGCAAAGCGAAAATATAAATTTCAAGAAAACAGAAATGAAAATATCATACCGAAACCCCCAAATTAAGAGCAATGATCAGAATCCGCGAAACGTTTCAAAATTGATTCCGATTTCAAGTCAGGTGAAACGATCAATCGCGATTAGAAAAAATAAAAAACGGTACAAAAATAAATTTGATGGAAATTGGAGGATTGAGATATTTTGTTTGAGGATCTGTGTGGAGATGGGGGAATGTGTATAATAAGATTAGATATAGATTGAATGTATGTATAGGTATAGGTATGGTGTAAAGAGGTTTCTGGTGCCTTTGGCTTGGTTTTCTCTCTCTCCCCTCTCCGCCTTTTTTCTCTTTCCTTCCCTCTCTCACTCAACCAATTTTGTGAAAGTTCCAGCTGCTCCCTGCTCTTCTTTCCCCTTTGCTTATTTCTCACCGCTGTCTCTCTTTGTTTTTTTTTATTATTACGTGTCTGTGTTCATTTTTATTTGGAATATTTTCATAAATGACCCCTAAAAAATTTTAAAATTTACAAATAGTTTCTTATTTTTAGCAATTAATATTGAAGATCAAATTTATCAAATTGTGAGCATAATTGATCCAGCCGTTAGTAGATCGTTAATTAATTTACTCCATTAAGTCAAATGTGCTTAACACGTGACCAAAGTTAGAAGAGTAATTATTGAAAGGCAAAAAATTATTTCATTCTTCTCCGGTTGAAAATTTGGGTTTAATTTTTTTTTTGAAATTCTGAAAAATTTTGGTAAGAAGAACCGAGAAGAAGAAGATCGAAGACGAAGAAGAGAGCGGAATGGAACTGAGGAAGACACGAAACCAGAGATAGCGGAAGAAGATCTAGCAAGAAATAAGATCCGCAAAGACAGCGGAAGACGAAGAAGATCGTGGAGTCAAGGGAGTCGATCTGAACTTGGGGGTCGTCGATGAGGGAAGAAGGAAGACAACTTTGCATTCTTCGGCAAAGTCGCTGGGAATCTTCTCCAATTGAAGAAATTAGAGAGAGAAAGGTTATCTACTTGATTGGACATATCCGTCGACCAACTTCGTCTCTCCTCCTATCTCTAGTCTTCCTTACCAACCTTTCGCCCCTATTTTTCTAAGCTCCCAACCAAAACAATAGAAAAGGGCCCAATTTGAAAACATCTGTACCTCCAACACAAACACAAAGAAAAACGAGGAATGACAGGTCATTGCTCCATAGGCATTGCTTCTAGACCTAATACCCTTGTCGTCGGTGGCTTGAAAGATCAATTCCAGGGTCTTCACTCGGCTTTCAGATCAATTTCATTCCCTTCTCAATTTTACACTCTATTAATAAAGTAGGAGTTTTTATTTATTTTTTCCTTCTTGGTTCATTCTACTAGTTATGTTGTGTACTTGTTCTCTCCCAAAATTTGACTTAGACAAAAGAAAATTGGTTCTTGGTATAACTGGAAACGTGTGTTGTTATTATTTTGTGCGACTTGTTTCGCTTTTAATTTTCTTTCATAATAGCAGCATTCAGAGTCGAAGTCGCGGGTTTGAGGGATAAACGATTTCTAGAATTTGTGTTAGGGTTGGAAATGTTTCGAAAATTGACGTGGGGCTAATTCGATAGAGGAAAGTTGTTGGCTTGGGTTGATTTTGAATTAGGAATTATGAATTTGGGAATGGAACTTGATGAACATGAATCCAGATTCATGTTGCTGGGTGATTTTTTTTTTAGGAAATTGAATAAGGCATTTTTTGTGTTTTTCATTATTGCCCCTGATTATTTTATTTTCTGCCTCTCACATGTCAGTTTAACTCTCAAATTAATTGTCCCTTAACGACTAGGTCAAATTCGTCGTGTTTATGGGAACTTTGATCTTCAATATTAATTTATAAAGATAAGGCTCAATTTGTAAATTTTAAAAATCTTCGAGTACCATTTATGAAGTTGTTGCTTTTTATTTTTGCATGGAACTTCGTTTTATTTTTCTTTGCTTTTATCTCTTTAATCTTCTTGGCGACTTTTACTAAAGTTTCCCTTGATTTACGAGTAATATATACAACCTTTCCTTGATTTTTATTTCACAATTTTAAAAAAACTATACACCTATTTCATCAAAAAAAAAATTTAAGGGAGTTTTGTATAAGTATTTGCATTGAACATTTGTAGGAGTATTTTTGTGATCATCAAATTTAATTTTATGTAATTGTTCAATAACATTTGTAATCGGGTTAAACTCATAAATATTAGATTTAACTTAAAGATCAATAGGTCGATCAAATCATAACTCAAAATACTTATATATATGCAATTGAAAATAGTAAGCAATTAATAGTATAAAGTTGTTACATATCGAGTAATCATGCATGAATGAAATTTGATTCAATCTCATTACTAATTTAATGGATGTTAGTACATCAAAAACATGAGAGTCGTGCTCGGGAATTCAAAGAGTGGCTCAGTGATAGAGCAAGACTTTACGGTATGAAATGTCTCAAATTCAATTATTTTCCATGCTCGAGTTCAAAATGATAGCATCCATACTAAAATTAACTTGCAAGGAGTAGATCGCATGAAAGGAAGGATCATATAATGAATTGGAAAAGTCGGAGGGGCAACTTGGCAGGCTTCTTATATGTAAGGTCGGATTCAGTGTGCAGTAAATCCGGGGAAAGAGGTAAATTTGGAATCGGATTCAGGGATAGATTACATTAGAAAGAATAGGGTGGTGATACACTAAACAGAACAGGTGAGACACAGACAGAGCATGCGTGGGAAAAAGTAACGGCGTGGCGCGGTGATATTTGCCTTTGCTTTATTGGATTTAACCCCCCGTTCGCTCCGTCAGTCACCTCCAGAGAATCTCGCAGTAAATATTTAACCGAAACCCCAAATCTAAAAACTCTCTCTCTCTCTCTCTCTCTCTCTCTCTCTCTCTCTCTCCTTTTACAGTCTCAAGTCGCTATAGGCTTGTTCCTATGTCGTACTTTAATGACAGAGCAGATTTATTAGGCTGGTCTCGTGGAGAGCTATCTATCAAGTTGCCACTTCGGCAGCAATCAACGATGGAGGTTTAATGCAAAGTAGTGGAGTAGTATTAAATTCTAAGGTACACCAGCCGTACGTCTGCTACAGTAGCAGTACTACTATTGTTACTGTAGTACTAGTATTAATTAATTAATTATAGGACCTAACCTTTTTTAGGCCGCATTGAAATCCCTTTTCACACCCGCATCATGTAGTAATAATTTTGTTTTCGTAGAAAAATAGTGCTCACTCCATTCCATAATATTAGTCCTTTTAGATTTCTGTACATAAATTAAGAAATAATCTAGGCTGTCAAATTTATCCTCATTAAATAGTCACTTTTTATTAATGACAAAAGAAAGGAGTATAATTAATTATCATTGATAGTCAGAAAAAAGAAGGACAATTTAGGAAAATAAGTGTTAAAACAACCTAAAAATCCTAAAAGGACAATTATTTTAAAATAAATTTTAACTTTTAAAAGGACTATTATTGTGGAACGGTGGAAGTACTAAATATATAAAATATACAAAAACAATTAAATAGTACATTGAAATGCTATACATTAACTATAAAAATATGTGATTGATTTTTATATTGATATTTTATGTATACATAGTAGGATTCATATATATATATATATATATATTATTAAAAAAAAACTTATTTCATATCAATTTTTGTAATGCTATGCTTGCCAGCATATACTTATAAGGAAAAAGTAGTCGTCTTTAAAATGAAAGCTTAGGACTATTTATATCGATTAATTCCCTCCGATCTAATTACTTTAAATTTTTGTACGCTCGAGAAAATAATTTTAAATTGAAACCTAGGAACTAAGGTTTAAATGTAATGTAATTCAACATTAATGACTTGAGCATTAAAAAAAAGCTACAGTACATTCCAAAAGAGAATAATGGTAAAGGAGTATATATTAATACTTTTGTAATAAGGTAAGAATACACATGCATTACCAAAGTTAGGAAAAATATCACTTTTGTTCGGTCGGAGGGGGGGAAATCATACAAAATCATCCAAGGTGTTAATTTCCCATGTACATCCCTTTCAATGATCAGCAAATTGACAGAAACAATATAGTATTTATTAATTTGGCTTCCATTCCATTTTGTGTCCTATGGATGGTATATTCGAATTATATATGCCTTTGCAAGTAGTATCTTTTATTAAATTAAAGTTAGATAACATTAATTAATGTAGGACGGACTATATATTGAGTGATAAATTGAGTAGGAGTATCTTAATTTAACCAAGACATTTTTATGTAATTGTTCCTACTTACATTTTGATATATATGTCCATGTTTATTCAATTCAAAACTTTCATCGTAATTAAATAAATTGAAACATAAGTTATATCGGTGATAAAATAATATTTTAATTTTAACT
>JAOTQG010104282.1:0-13041 GCA_025631175.1 Iris virginica
GACGTCCGGCGTCCCAGCGCCATATTGGCGTCCGGACGCTGGACGTCCCAGCGCCATTATGGCGTCCGGACGCTCAGCCCAGAAATGCCAACCCTACGAAACCCAGCAACTCTGTAATACACACCCAACCTCTGACTTCTTCCATGAACTCCCTAAGGCACAGAAACATACATGGCTACATAGAACCCTCGTAGGTGAGCTATTTGCCCTCCCATAACCATCACCAACTGAGAACCATAAGAGTGAAGGCCACAAAATTGGCTGACCCTCACACACACTCACACACATGCAAACACACACATCCAACTTATTCACAGGCAGGATCACACACACACACACACAACTTAGAAGGTGGGTAATCAGGTTGAAGAACTTACCCCTCTTCTTCCTTGGCCAGCCTAGGTTTCCCTGGAGAGTTCTTCTCTTTTCCTCCTTTCTTTTTCTTTCTCTATCACTCTTTCTCTTGCCCGGAAAATGGCTGGGAGTAGCTAAAAGAAGCTCCCAGTATCATTAACCCATACTTATCCATCTCCCCAAGGTGGGAAATGTCCTAATTGCCCCCACACCTTGAGTTACCATTTTGCCCTTGAACCCATTAGTTATTACCCAGTTTAGATAATAACATTCCATACATATTTCCATTCTATTTCATACTTTCTCTCTGCTAATTATTCCAATTAGACGAGAAACGTAAACACATAAATATATATTACCGAGCATAATATCAATTAAAAAGCTAATGCAATGCAAATGCGATAATAATATAAATGCATATTTTATCGGTCGGTTCGGGGTACTACACTTTTATCAACTTTCTGTTCACTTGAAAGGTTCTAGAATATTTGGATTAAAAAAAAATATTTTCTTATTTGCATAGAAGATTTTATAAATTAACCATGATTTTTAAAATTTTCTTATCATACATGCTAATTATATATATATATATATATTTCTCTACCCAAAACTCTCTGTTATATAGTAAAACACGTTAGGACAATAACAAAACTCACAAAAAAAATCATATTCAAGCCAAAAATAGAAATAGTATGGTTAGAAAGATCACACGAATGAAAATTCAAGTGTAAAATAATAAAACTTAACATTAAATAATAATCGTTCTAAATTATAAACTGGTGCAAGTACTCCCAAAAATATTCCTATTTGCAAAAAGAAAAGCAAAGAAAATTGAGAAAAACATTATATGCAATAATATGTACCATTGGTTTCCTTAAGAAAAGAATAAAAAACAAAAAGCAAAAGAGAAAGAGAAAGAGAAAGAGAAAGAGAAAGAGGTAGGATTGGATTAAAAAGTGCAATTATTAAAGTGGTGCATGCTATAAACGCCGAGGGGTAAAATTTGGTTTATTTCTGAACGAAAACCTGAAATATAGGGGGTAAAGTGTAAATGGTCCTCAAATGATACAGCTCAACACGAGAACTCATCAGAAGTGAACAACGACAACTCTGAGGTGTTAATTCATCAAGCTCAGTAGCTTCTTTCTTTTCATTCCATGGATGCATAGACGAGAAGACCCCAATCGAAACCCATTTCGTTGGATTCTTCTAACCCGTACGGTAACCCGTCCGGCGCCCGCAAACCCATCTTCTTCTGGTATGCACCCACCACCTAATTTCCTCCAGGAATACTTTTTCTATTTAATTTGCTGATTGTATGTGTGATTATATTCGTATGCCTTTGTATATGCTTTTGAGTTGGAGTAAGTACTTTAATTCTCGGTGAATTTCCCTTAATTTTGATATTATGAGTTTGGATTCTTGTTCGAAGATGATTAATTTATGGAGTGTGTTTGGATCAAGTGTGAAGGGGGTGCGACGGGGAATAAAGGAGTAGAAAGATTTTTCTTTTTTGTTATTGTTTTGGAATTTGATTAGAAAATTGATATCGTAATGTAGATATCTGTGCTTTGATCAATCTGTTAACCTTTATAGTACTGTTGAAAATAGTTTGAAGTTTTGCTGGAGCTGGATTTGAAGTATCATTTGCGCAAATTAGTTTGAAAGGTGTGGATCCTAGTTTGTGAAACACAATTTGGATGAATTTTGAGTGGTAGGAATAGCTCTACTAGCTGGCATAGATGAGGGTGCTACCTTAGATAGAGGGTCCAACAGTGTATATCAGTCAGTGATATTCTTTTTGTTGAACAATTTTTCTCCTGATGATTTGCTACTGTATGATTATTCCTCCCCCCTTTTCTCCGAAAGCTCAAATATATGCAAGAAAAAGACATAACAAAAGAAGCAAATTGAAAAACAACAAATAAAACATGGAAGTAGAATGCCCCCTGGAAGCTTTTAGCAGAACCTGTAATGCATTCCGACTTTCTCCATCCGTCCCAAAAGGAGCTTCACAATTTGTTCATGAACGTGTTGTGACACTCCTTTTGGAACGAAGGACGTAGTAAACTTATTATTCAGTTGATGCAAAGTTTTGCTCCCATATAATTATTTTTTAAAACTCTCTACAGGATCCTTTTATTGGCGTCTATCTGATATACCTTCCTAGATACAATTTCATTCTGCATAATGTTCCTTGATAATTTGCTGTAAAGAAATTGAGGCATTTATCTTTTTATTGCAGTGAAGTTCCTTATGAGTTAAATTGATAATGGCAGACTTACCGAGATATGTGGTAGCTTGTTTGCACTCCGGAAAACTTGCTTGCTTGGCTATGTTGGTCTCTGTAGGGATTGTGTTACAAATACTGGTCAGTTCATTTTCTTACTATCTGCATCCAGGTAGCATTTAATTTATGGCCAATCAATTGGGCGTTTTCTGATTTTCTTTCTTCTTCCATGGTAACAGGCATGTGCTTTGTACAATAATTGGTGGCCGATGCTATCAGGTAGAACTGTATATCTTAGCTTCCGGTGAAGGATTTATGTTTATGTTTTACGGTCTTTCTAACTTTCATACAAATCCTTAACTTCCCTAATAGAGGAGTTTGAAAGAAAATGGTGTCAAACGCTTTGTTTTAATTTGGTGGAATGCATGACAGGAGAATATTTGGAAAAAAATGGTTTCACTATTTTTGTTCCACCGTAGCTATGAATACAATAGTGCCAAAAGTTTACTTCCCGACGTAATCTTATGTTGGACATATTATTGGTCATATTTGAGTTCTTGATATATTGTTGTATATTCTTTGTGTTCTAGATGTTTTGCGTTCTAGAGGGCCGTTGGGTAGGAAATGACGGCATGAAAGTCTCTCATCTTCAATATGCTGATGATTGAATGCTATTTTTGCTGAGGGGAGCGGTAGATTTGCAAATGTCCTCACCGTTCTTCAAATTTTCGAGATTGCGCCCGGCCTTAAGATCAATTTAACCAGTATGGATTAGCGGTCAATGACATTAATGTTGATCCCTCAACTTCAAATTCTTATGCTAATCTTTTGGGATGTTCTCTTGTGAATTGTGCTTTTTCCTATCTTGGACTTCCTTAAGGTGAGAATCTTAGAGCGACTAAGTTTCGGGATCCGGTTGTTGACAAAGTGTCAAAGAGGCTAGCTACACGGAAGGGTGCTTATTTTTTTTAGGGGGAGAGTTACTCTCATTGAGTCATGTTTATTTAGTATTCATATCAATTATCTCTCTCTGTTTAAGTTACTCACAAGAGTGGCTGAGCGTTTAGAGGGGGTAATGCGCCGTTTTTGTGGTATAGGTCCGAGGAGGAGAGAAATGCTCATTTGGTGGCATGGAAGAAGGTGGGTAGGCCTAAATAAGAGGAGGGTTTAGGGCTTGGGAACTTGGTTATCAAAAACATTTCTTTGAATAGTAAGTGGTTATGGCGTTTCCGTAGGAGCGTGATTCTTTATGGTATGGAGTTATTCGGGTTAGTTTGGTGTTAACCATAATGGGTGGAATGCTTCTTCGAGTCTTTCCATCACGTTTGCTAGTCCCTGCAAGTTCATTTCTAATAGTTTTCATCTCTTCTGACCTCATGTTCGTTATGAGGTTGAGGATGGGAATTCGAGTTCGGTTTTGGGAGGATCACCGAACAGGGAATTTTTCCCTCAAATTCTCTTTTCCTCGTTTGTTTTGGCCTTTCAGTTTTCATGACGCGCCTATTGTTACTTTCCTTGTTAGGGAGGGGGGTCAGGTGACTCGAAAATTTCATTTTATAGAAAATCCCTGTCGGTTCCAGACTTAGTGTTACAATTGTCTTCTTTTTTGTCCTTCGAATCTTCAGTCCAATCGTCTAATTTGTGTTCCTCAACATACTGGGTCCTTTTTTGTGAAGTTTTTCACTAAAGTTCTTCGTCCACATACACAATTTGATTTTCCTTTTTACCATTTAATTTGGAAGTCCAAGGTTATGCCGAAATATGAAGTATTTGCTTGGTCAGTGGTCCTTGGTCGCTTGAATAGTAATGATTTGCGGCAGAGGAGCTATTCGAGGATGTATATCTCTCCAGATGTGTGTATTATGTGTATGGGAGCTAGTGAGTCTCACGTGCATTTGTTCATGCATTTCTTTATAGCTCGGAGTAATTGGGGCAGGTTTCTGGGGTATAGGGTGACATCTGTATTATGCCTCGTGGTGTGGAGGAGTTCTGCATGATTAGTGTACTGTCATTTGGGTTTTGGTCGTCCAGATACTTCTATGCAGGGGGGTTGTGCTGTTTTCAGTGTGTTGTGGAATATTTGGATTGAGAGAAACTCTTGAATTTTCAGAAATCGAGAGTTATCGCTTCCATTGTTGTGGGAGAAGATCGCTATACAATCTTCTATTTAAGATAGGAGTTTTGGCGCTTTTGAGGGTTTATCTTTGGGAGATTTGGTCGAAGATTGGAAAGCAGTTATAAAGTAATTTGTGTGTATCTATTGTTTTTGTTTTTTTTGGCGGATTACTTGTTCGCCTTCTTTTTACCTTCTTTCTCTATCAATGATATTCTTCTTTTATTAAAAAAATAAAAAAAATGTTGTATGCTTATGCTGATGCTTGTATATCATTTTGGTTTTAACTTTTAACCCTAAAATTTGTGCTATACATCTAAGATTCTCAGACATATAGTTAATTTATATTATCAGCGTGTTTACATGAAGAATTCATTTTTACTTGATACTCAAAATTGTTGTGACTTCATTGATTAGAACTTTCCCTTCATCCCTTCAGCTAAGTTTGTCTGAGTTGCTGATACCTTAAGCCGATACTCTAGTTACTTTGTTAAATAACTAAGAGTTGGGGTTCGCATAAGTCTTGAGAACTACAGGCATGTTCTGATCTTTACTCTTAGCAATGTAATATTGCTTACCATTCGTTTTGACCTTTTGTGCCTGTGCACAACAAGGGTATAATTAGTCCTTATGTTTGAATCCCATGGTTTCATAGGCCAAATTTTGGAAAAATAGAAAAAGAAAGGTGAATTTTGAACAATAGCAAATTTTGGCTCCCTTGCTCGGTTGCTCCCGTTCTGTTATAGATTGTACCATCATATACTCCCTCACTTTCTACATGATTGATTAAAACTGTTGGAAAGAAATGAAAGTTATTATTTGCGCTGCTTGAAGCAATACTAGGATCTGCTCTTTTTCACACAGATTTATGAATGCATGCACACCGGAAGTCCTTTGCTGCTTATCACCTGTAAAATTGCTTTCCCAGTTAGTGAGGGATTTGGAACCCCCCCCCCCGACCCATCCACACCCTTTAGATTGTCTAGAGGATGTGATTTCCTACTTTTAATTCTTTATCTCGTTCTGGTATGATGTGTCATCATGCATGTGATGATTTACTTTGCTCCACAAGCATTAATATATTTTGTTGAAAGATTCCAACCAAAGAGATGATAGTTCGCATCAGGCATGTTTGATTATTTGGCATGAGCTCAAGTTCTAGAGCTTCATGAAATAGTATCAGACCCATAAAAAAGAAGTAAACTAAGGATTAAATGTCACTGACCACTCTTGGGGTTTCTAGTAATCACAGGAACCTATAACTGTAAGTGGTCAAATGACATGGAATATTTTGCTTTATCATTTTGCCCATGAGTCATAAAAACATGTCTTTAGTGCCAGTGGTGTAACTTGTTGATGACAAAATGTTACCTTTATTAAATTTGTATTTTTATACAAGTTTGTTACAAGTTAAAAATTGTGGGAAGATCTGTAATCACGGCAGCCTACCCGAAATCCGGCTCGCAAAAGACGTACGTACTGGACGGTGCCGAAGGTGTTGGTCAGGCCAGATTCAACACTGATTTTTGACTCGTTAAGCTTCGCGAGCCGGGTTGGGTAGTTCGCATTATCCGACGGGTATTTGCATGGTTCGAACTCATTTCTAATCGAGTGACCGATTCGGCCCGTGAAATATTGTATCTTATTTCTCGCTGAGAGTAGACTTGGTTGCTTTCCATCCAATTGTCAGTGACTCGTCCCTTCTTCATGGGTTTGCAATTCTGACTCCCAATCTACTACACTTAACTTTTTGTTTTGAATTTCTTTGGATTTTGGACCATTTGTAAAGACTTTTCATTTCATTGAATAACAGACAAATAGAGAAGTTGAAAATGTTATTTAACGGAGGTTGAGAGATGAAAATTTAACAGGGAAGAATTAGACCTTAGGAAAGAGACGGAGAGTAGTAAAATATTTAGGGCAAACTGAAGAAATGGTCCCTGTGCACGAAAAATATTCGGGGTAAAGTCTTGTTGGTATCCTGTTGATGGCGAGCACCGGTCCCGGGAAGAACGGATCGCAGTTATCGATTGCGGCCCGCTTTAGATCTGACCGGATGTGATTTGATTCGATCTTGTATTGTTGATCTGATTGATGATTGCTATAGGAAGGGAAGTGGCAGCGACAATGGCAGAACTGGTTTGTTGGACGGCAGCAGTTTGTAGTTGAGTTTGGCGTTCTTGGTGGTGGGTTTGGTTGTTTTTCTTGGGCTTTTGTTAGATATTAGAAATTAGAAATCCATGGAAGTGTGAAGTGGTGACCGATGGTGCTTAATAGGGAAGACGAAGGCGGATGACGGTGGGGGATGGGATGAATGAAGGTATCGTTTATAGGGAAGAAGGATGAGGCTGTGCAGAGAGAAGAAGTGGATGCGGGAGGGGGAGGAGGGGAAGAGAAATGGCATGTATGTAGACGTTTTTGCCCCTGCCAGTAGCACGTGTCATGCACACTTATTTCTATCCCGAATTTAATCGAACCGAGATTGGGGGCGAGGACCGATTGCACTTGATTTTCGAGTACAGGGACCAAAATTACGGAATCTTGAGTTTAGGGACTTTCCCCAAATATTTTTCGAGCGCATGGATCATTTCTGCAGTTTGCCTAAGTATTCATTTATGGTTAGGAGGGTTAAAAGCTAGCTCTTGAATGTGGTCTACATGCAATGCTTTTCTTTCGCAAGGCTACACATATTTAGTTATCAAATAACAGTGGTCTCTATTTTCAAGATTTATAGCTTCATTAACAGTCTGGTGAGCCAACCTCTCAGACCCGGACCGAGCTCGGACATTCATTTCCGCATCCAACACAACCCGATTAAAACCTGACTCAACTAGAATTAATGAAAACTCGACTCAAATTCAACTATTTTTTACTCGGCTCGACTCGTTTGCACCTCATAGGAGTCATTATTTTTGGCAAAAGGTATTTCGACCCCCTTTCTTTGTTAATATATCTATACTTTGTATAAATTTGACGAGCATTATAGTTTAATGTTGCATAAAAATGTCATTCAAATTCCGTTCATTCTTAACATACATTTTAATTTTAAGTCTGTTTTGTTACAAATGAATACTAGTTAAATTCAAATATATTCCTAGTAGTTATATATAACATCAAGAAAAAGAAAATTTTGTAATTTTGCATCTTCCTTCGCAAAAGAAGCATGCTGTTTGCAACAAAATTATCTAGAAGTGCATGCTTATTTTTCATAAAAAATTATATCTCAAGGTTAGTGGTAAAGTGACTAAATTCACCTTTGCCACCTGCCATATTTCAATGGCATTTGCAATGCTATAATTCAGCCACAAAGGATAATTATGTATAATTGCAACTAATATTGCTTATATGAGGACTTCTTATTTCCAGGAAAAAGACTCATTTTGGAGTGGAGAGAGGTCAAATTCGACCCCTTATAAAAACCTGTGTAATGCCAGATAAAAAAGGTTGCCTGTTGAACTTGAATTACACATGGTTCTCGAAGGGCTAACATGTGGCCCAGTAGAGTCTAACCTGTTTATGATCAAACAGAAACCCCTATTATTTTGGAGGGGGTATGAATACATTCTAATAATTTATAGATGCACTTATCACAAGCATAAAATGCTAGATTGAACACCTATAGTGGGATCATGATTGGAAATAAAGCAAGTTGTGCTGAGCTTCAGAGGACCCGAACTTCACTTATTCTTGTTTGGTGTTGCTCAAGTTTGGTTCAAGCTTGTAAAAAGTCCGAACATGGTTTCAGCTACACCAGGCAACTCAAGTCTACTTATTTAATTGGCTGAATGAATCATGAATCATGAATCATGAATCATGAATCATGTGAGCGCGCATTCAGCTGTGGCTTAATCCCTTGGAAGTCATAGAGTGAAATGAGGTTATCATTTAACGTTTGGTTGGTGATTACGAGTTTCATGGAAGTTAAAGTTGATTGTATTCTGACGGTTTGGCAGCACATGAAGTTTATAAAGAAAAATTAATTGTCTTACAGCTGTTTCATGTTTAGACTTTAGATCAAGAATGAAGCTATTTTAATGCATGCAATATTGAGGAGGAGGGTATTTTCGTGAAAATAGGTGTACGGAAAGGGAAAGTTTTCTATTAAGACCATCATCATTGTGTCACATGAGGTCCTTCAGTTACTATCCAAGATGGCAGGGAAGGCCTTTGGCTAGAGTAATTTAAGAAAGAAGACCGAAAGCCCCTATATGATTATCAACTCAAGGGGGGTTAGTAAAATTTACCGAATGAGGAACTAAAAGCTGAGCCCAGATAGAATAATGGTAAATGGTTATGTAATTAGGTTAAACCCCTGTTTCCCCCTCTAATTGACACAGCTTAATTACTGGTAGGGACTGAAAGTAATGTAGACAGGTAACAAGTGGTGTTACTTTTTGTTTTACTTTCTTGAGGTGAATGTTTTTGTTGTTGCTACAGTTCATTTGGTAATAGGATGCTGACATTGTGTCCCTCCGTCTTGATGCAGCCACAATGTATGTGCTTCTCCCTATGCCCGTGGTATTATTTACAGGCGGTACATCCTTTTTCTTTGTCGAGTCTGAAAGCATGTAAGGTCTTCACCCTCAACTTTTCTACGGCTTCTAATCTTGTACTCCCTCCGTCCCAATAGAAGAGTTGCACTTTTCCTTTTTAGCCATCCCACAAGAGTTACATTTCCTTTTTGGTTCGCATCACTCGACCACGATAATCCTACTATATGTAGAGAATGAATATGGGCCACTCTTTAAGGGCTTGAATGGAAAATACGCCTTTTCAACCCATTTCTTAAAGTTTCCGTGACTAGTCAAAGTGTAACTTTTCTATTGGGACCGAGGGGAGTAGCTTCTAGTGTGATTCTGTTTTTCGCTAAGATGAGAATTGATACTTTTGTAAGTTTTCATTTATTGTGTTCTCTTTTTGAACCACAGCTGGATGGATATAACTAAGTTCCTGACTGGAGCTTCAGCAGTTGGTAGCATTGCAATACCAGTTATCTTAAAGCATGCTGGCTTGATCACTTGGGGTGCTTTGGCAATGGACCTCTCATCTCTTCTTGTATTTGTAATAGCTATAGCATGTTTCCTTGGAACGAACGAAAATGAAGGGGGTTACAGTATGATCTGATACGTGGCATCCTCCAGGACCGTAAATTTGTGCAAAGAAGCTTAAAATCAGTACATATCAACAATTCAGCTCTTATCGTTTATGGTTATATCATTTCATTCTGTAGGTGTGATCAATTTGTGTATGTGGTGTACAATTTTTTTTTTTTTTGTGGGCTGACTTGTATTCTTCAATGTTCATGATGAGTAACTTTGTTTGTCCAAACACATTATTGGCTTACCTTTTCCAAATTTTCATTGATGTGAAAGACTCATTTGCCCTATTCATGAAAAGGATCTTTCAAAACTTTATAATTATGCTTCACATTGATTATAACTATATCCTCTCCATCAATTTATTTTATTTAAGCTAAATAAAAATAAAATGATACATGATGAAATAAATAATTAAATATGTTCTTAGAACTGTAAAGAATAACATCCTAACTTAAATCGGTTAACCATTTATATAAAACATAAATAGAATATCGAAGAATGACATCATAATTTAAAAAGGCTCACCACTTATATAAAACATAAACAGAATATTTGACATTATTAAGATTATATAAAATAAAAAATCAACATAATCACATACATAAGTGTTCGCAAAAATGTATGTATTTTTGCATGTATGTATATCTGTAAAATTTTATGATATTATTCCGCAAAAGATTAAACATGTAGAATTTATTTTTTCACAAAAAATATTTTCCATCTTACTTACATTCTTTGTTTATCTAACTATGTATTTTATATTTGAACGTTGATTTCACTTTTATTTATGTATTTTATCATTTTACTTTAATTTAATAGTTGTTTCATTTATCTAGTTATTCTCTTTTTTCTTTTTTGTTATTTTGTCTGTAAATTTAATGTGATATATTTAATTATTTATTTTTACATGTATTAATTTAAATTTTTTTAGGTTAAACATATTAGAAAATTGAAAATTTTAATTAAAGCTTGCAAATTCCTTCTTCACAAACAACGACAACACAGTCTCTTACATGAATGAAAATATGAAAAAAGTGCGGGGTACTGGGCATGGACAAATCATATTGGAGGGTACCTAGAATTAAACAAACCCCAATAGTATTGGGTACTTAGAGCATTCACAATGTATAAATTTTTACATCGATCATGCCATAATATACTTTATAAACTTCACTTTTACAATTTTATTTCTCACTATGATCTAAATTCGTCAAAAGTTTATAACACGAATCCATCGAAGCAATAAAAAAAAGTTTAAAAAAGACAAATTAACCAAAGTCAAAAAGTCAAAAAGTCAAAAAGTAGCATGCTGATGTGACAAGACATAATTGGCTTCTCACTTTCAACCGGTTCATGTCATTCTTTTTTAAACCTCATTCATAAATATTCACGATGTATGAAAAAAATATCAACTGATTTATATTTCACTATAAATTATCAAATGATAACACAATGGATGCTCTTAGAATTGAATAAACCCAAGCTTTATATATGCATTTTTAATCCTTCCTAAAAAAAGCCTTCTTGGACTATGAAGGGCAAGGGTGAAAGCGAGTCACTATGCTTACTCCTCATCGCTAAATTAGTCATTTTCAATGATTAATTTTTAAACAACTATGAAATTATAAAGATGAAATCCTAATAGAATTTGGAAAAGTAAAGCAGAAGAAAAAGACAATTCAAAATGAACAAAAATGGTATTTTCTCCTCTACCTACGACTGTCTTGTGATACCTTCTACCGCTTGACCCGCAGTAGTCGTACGCCGAGACCAATAGAAGCAAGTCCTACCCAATCCAACAACAATAACGGAAGAGAGAATAATCAATAGATTCATGATAAGCTCCAATCTTCTATTGTTCTTTCTTTTAATAATTTATGCATTGCTACAATGTCTTCCATGGACTGAATTCGACGAGCAGAATCACCTAAAACCATACCATTGTTCATCCATGGCTTCCAAATTCGACCATTTCTATAGATTACCGGACTCCCTCCTCTTAGTCTTCAACAAGATTGGCGACGTCAAAGCCTAGGGTCGTTGTTGCGTAGTCTCGCACTGTTTCCACACCTTAGTCCCCTATGTCAAAAACGTCGTCGACTGGATCATCTCCTACGATGATTTGGGTTTGTTCTTTCAACATTTGTTTTAATCTTGCCGAACTTTTGATTTTGGTAATGCAAATTGCTGAACATTTTGAGGTTGACGATTTTGATTATAGGCTATTGATTGTTTTTATTTGTTGCTGATCTTTTCGTCAACTTTAGTTACTATCATCAAATACCAACTTTGTCGCTCAAGTCAAGGCATCACAAATGTCATAACAAAACATTTATACCCAATATCTTGGTCAAATAGGGGTCAGAGAGTAAAATGAACGTAATCAGGTCCAAAAATAGTTTAGGGATGAAAATGGAAAAAGAAGCGAACGTTAGGGACAGAAAGGTTATCTGCCCATTTTGGTACCCCTAATATGGCACTATGATTATATAACTGAGT
The DNA here is from genome assembly GCA_025631175.1 of Iris virginica. NCBI lineage: Eukaryota > Viridiplantae > Streptophyta > Magnoliopsida > Asparagales > Iridaceae > Iris > Iris virginica. The sequence continues at coordinate 12,296 of JAOTQG010104282.1, forward strand.
TGTTAAATGCCGCCCCTATATTTCTCATTACCGTTATACTAATATTAAAAATATCCTTGGTCAAAAAACTCTCAAATTTCAATGCCGCTTCTCTCTCAGAACATTTATTTTGGTCAAATGAGATTCTATCTAATCAAATCTCTTTTACTGGTCCAATTCTTGACGTTGATTGGAGAAACAATATATCTTTCTCAACAAGCCCGACGATCACATGACTTATGTTTGCATGATCGGAGGAACTCGCCCCATTAAAACTTTTTCTGGCCCGTACATGATGAAAATTATTAATTGATTGCATCTTTTAACCTTGAACTAAACTGTTCTTCCAGGTTAGAAATTTTCAATATTATGTAGTCATCAAATCTTCTACCACTTCTAATAAATTTCGTTAGTTTGAAGATTAACTGTATTTTACAAGTTTCTTATAGGTCCTTTTAATGTTTCAGGTCCCAATTTTAGTGATTTAGGGTTTTAATTTCTATTTCTAAAAGGTCGCTTGAGGGACCAGAGCATCTAATGTTAGCAATTTTTGGTGTTTAGTGATCATGTTTAGGCTGTTTGCAATTTTTTTGATGCTAAAGACGTCTGATGTATTATTTATTATTTAATGAGATAAATGTTAAACGCAAATATGCAGCACTAAAAATGAGTATTTTGTTTGTGTAGATGTGTTGATGTTTAATTGCAATTGTAGCAGATAGAGTTTCACAATGTGATATTTTTTTAATAAGGAGTATTTTTAGTAT
>JAOTQG010104293.1:0-13038 GCA_025631175.1 Iris virginica
AGAGGCTTTAGTTGGCACGAGGTGAGCTTGCTTAAGCAGGTAGACCAAATAAGAGACACTAAGCAAAACACTTACTAGGCTAAGAAGGCAATACTTAAGACATGAAAAGAGGGATCCTAAGTGAGCCTACGGAATGGGTTTAAGCAAATCAAATGAGTATGATTCCACACTCTGATTGTTGACGGGCGACGATGGCTATGGCAGATTGCTAATTCCTTCCCCCATTTTCGACGAATAATTCGCGGGTGGCGATAGTTGATATCTAGATGAGAGAGTGATGGAGGTCGGTGACCAATGTAGACAATGAAGTTTTATTACTAATTAATTCGATGATTTCCTAGAATTTGTTCATAGAGGGAGAGTGGTGGTGGTCCGTCGCAGATTTTCCCTCCCCAGAAACCCTAAATTTTCTCTCCTTAACCGCCACATTGAAATCATCCCATCGGGTGATAGCTAAAGCTTTTTCCATCTACTGATCCATCGTGGTTTTACCTCCATATTACTTGCCAAGTATCAGGCTCTTTGAGGAAGATGATGGGATGAAGGGGTTCGTCTTGAAATTGGAGATATTGATCGCGGTGGTGCGATGGCTATAGGTGGTGGTGGTGGTGATGTAGCTTGGCTTTTGATAAATGGCTGCTGGTGGAAGATATTAGGTTTAAGAATTTTAATTGGGGTAAGGTTTTACAACTAAATTTTTTTAATTCATTCATTTTAATCAGGATGATATTAAAATGAATTATTCACTTTTTTTTGTTTTTATTTTAATTTTTAAAATCATTTTAAACTATTTTTTAAAATTGTTTATTTTTTATAAATATTCACCAAATAATGAATTAAAAACAATAATAATTGATTATGAGAATTTTCAAAATTATAATTTGAGGTGATAAGTGTTAACCTCCAATAATCAATTTTTACGGAAATTGAAAAAAGAAAAAATATTAAATATTGATGCCAAATACTTGTTCAAATATCCTGAAATTTTTGTACATGGATAAATCCCTAAAACGGGCCTAATACATGGGCATATTTTGGTAATTATCACTCCATATTTGTTGGTCAAAATACGTGTACTTTCGTTATGGACCAAAAGAGCTATCAATTTTTTTTGTTTTTTATGTTCCAATATACCTACTAACATTCAGCAAAATGGTTGGTTAGTTTCTTGTTACAAAACAAAGGTAATTCATTTAGGAGGTCTTTTGTAAATTTTTAAATCCTAAGGCGAAAAGTAAGCAAACAGAAAAGATGAATAATCTATTTAAAAATCAAACCACATCACATTAAAAAATAAATAATACTACATCTATAAAAGAGTTACAAAGAAAATTTCAAAAAAACTATGTGAAGTATTTTTTTAGACCCAATTTCTTTTAGCAATAAAATTCACTAATATTTTGATCAAAATCATATTAAATCAATAAGACTTTTGTACTTTTTTTGTGTACATTTATTTGAGACTCTAAAATTATTGTTAAAGAATTAATAGAAAAGCATAAACCACTTCATTGAATTAATATATATATGTATTTTTTTTAAGTCAAATTATTTTGAATCAATCCTGATCAAAATTTAAATTAAATTAGCTTTTCAATAACCACACACAATACTCTGAACGAGTCAGATTGCTTTCATGTAACAGAGGAACCTTTTACGCCACTTATACAGACCGTTGGCTACCTTAACATGGAAGAATTTCCAGTTGGGTAAGAAAACAAAAAATTATCAGCAAGAAAAAAAAGGAGCTCAGGAGAAAAGTCATTCTACATCAGTGACTGGCAAAAGATTTAGTCCCAAACAGCCAAACCCTTGTAATTTCTTCAAAACAACATAGGCTGAAACAACTTTAAGATGGTTCCAATAGAACTGAAATCAGTGCACCAAAACTCAGAAAACAAAAGTGGACAAACTGTAGTTGCACTTCAGACAACAAAAACTATGGACAGCTTCAGACAACAAAAACTATGGAAGTCCAAGACACAAGGATATTCCACAAAAGAGTAGCCCGACTCGAATAAAGATTTCAAAGTTCCCATTTCTTCAACTCCATGCCATCTGGAGGAGTTCCTTCAACTGGCTTTGAACCCACTTCTTTCCAGTTTGTCGACAGCACTGTTCCATTCGACTCCACCTGGTAATTTGGCCCCCAAACCAAGTTAAGTACAAACGGATAAGATAATATTGGGGACGACTAACTACAAACACAATATAAATAAACAAATAAATGCGAAGGCTCCACTAGCAAACATTCATAAATCAAATAAGCAACTCGTTCAATTAGACTTGACGTAAAGCGCTAATGTTTTGAGACTTAGGGCTCCTTTTGAACAATCTCAAATCAAGATACATTAACACTACTTCAAAACTAGCTATAAAGTAGACAGTTTGAGCTTTTTCCTTGAGCCTAAGTTAAACTGTACTAGACTCCCTCTGTCCTAAAAATAAATAATATACAAAAAAAAGTCTCACTTTCCTTTCCTGCCTATCCCAAGAGACTACTCTCATTTCCAAAAAAATTAAAACTTTTCTGCACGAGTAAGTGTTACAAACATGTAACTATATCTTAAATTGCGTGAAAGGGACAATGAGACTATTTTTCTAGGGACAGCGGGACTAAAACATAAAACTCAACTCAACTCGCCCTTTAGTCCCAAGGGGCTTAATCATATAAAAGACACAAACGGAATAATTTTTTTGAATACCGAGCTCATACGACTCAGTTATACCTCAAGCCTAATACAGTTTTTGAGCTTGACAAGGCCAAGTTCAAAGAATGCTGCTTCAGCCAGTTCCATTGCTAAAGAGCTCTGATTGGAAAGGGGATATTGAGGGAACAGTGCAAAGTAAAATATTGAGGGAACAGTGAAAAGTAAAGTATTAGTTCACAAAGTCTTACAAATGATTTCCTCATGGCTCTTCTGGTATCTTCATCAGCATCTGAATATATGTCTCGGAAAAATTTGTTCAAAGCTGCATCTCCATCAAGTTTTTCATCTTTCTCCTGATGTACAAGAACACTCTGATTAATCAACCATATACCTGGATTAAAGTCTTGCAGAAACCAAGATGACTAACATGAGGTACAGACATACCTCCTTCTTCACTTGAGCTTCAAGTTTATCCCAGTCTGTTTTTGATTTTGAGGAAGGGTAGGTGGGTCTTTGTACAGCTATAAAAGTCAGAAAACTTGACCAATAAGAGATTGCACACGCAGCGTCAATAGAACACTTACATTCTTGACAGAAGAATAGTAGTCTAGATGAAAAGAACAAGAGGTGGCACAAATCTACCATTACAAAGACTCGACCAAAGAAAATAAAAAACAAAGCAAAAACAAGACACACTAGAAAGAAAGCTGGCATCTTGAATACAGTTTCAAATGCTTTATTACACATACAGTACATGGAGAAACAGAAGATAATAGTAAGCATCCATTTAAAATTCTTCAACATACAAAAAACAGTAGCTTAAATTTTAAGGGTGGATTGGAAGAAATTAGTCCCACGTGTTTTTTCCTACCTCTCTTACTTTTTCACTTCAATCATTACCAAAAACATAAAACATAAAATATATATATATACACACAAAAATGTACATCCAATCCCCCCTAGGAATTCGCATTCATCTAACCTCCTTCCCACATGAACGGTTAAACTTTGACTAGGCACGGGAATTAAAAAAATAAGTTGAAAATGGATAATTTCCATAAAAGCCCCTTAAGTGTGTGGCCCAGATTTATACCTTATAAAAGTAGGGCAATGTGGTCAAGTGGGATAACCCAAAAAAGGAAATGTTACCCTTTAAGTGAGACGGATGAAAAAGAAAAGTGTAACCGTTCAAGCACTACGGATGGAATATTATTTCTTACCCAGATCATCTTAGCAATATAATTTACTTTGTTCATCATGAGGTTTGCTCGAGCCTGTTAATGGGAGCAGCCTCTCCGCTCACACTTCCAAACTCATATCAGTCAAGTAAATGATATGTTCAAGCTTTCAATCGAGTTCAAGGTTTATTCGAGCCAAGGAACAATATGTTCAAGCTCAACTTAATACATCATGAAACGAGTACTCCCTCTGTTTCTTTTACGTGTCCCTTTTAGACTACGCACAAATAAAAAATGATTGAACGATTCTGATATCAACAAAAGCAAAAGGATTTTACCAGACTGCCTTCTATTCAACACTCCTACTAAATGTAGAAAATTAATGTGTGCGTACATTGTTTGACAATTAACAAGGGTAGAATTGGACAAAAGAATATATAAATGGCAACTTGGAAGTAGAAAAGGACCAAGTACTCCCTCCGTCCCATAATAGATAACCTTTTAAACTTGTGCACACTTATTAGTTATTAAGGAGTAATATATATTGACAAATTCACCCTTATTAAATAATGTCTCTTTATTGATGATAAAAGAGATAAATGTAAAAAATGATCATGGTTAGTTGAGAGAATAGGAGAGTAAATTAGGAAAATATGGGTAAAAGAAAACCTAGAAACCCTAAAAGGACAACTATCTTGGGAAATTTTTTTATTACTAGAAGGTCATCTATTGTGGGACGGAGGAAGTATATAAGAACAAAAAAAAAAGTCAAAAAGATACACATTAAGGAACTGAGGGAGTAAATAAGAGGCAAGCTAATGCTTTAATCAAGCATATGCAATATATCACATAAACCCCACACATATTATGTGATGGCCAAGCTTATTACAGCTGATCTGAGGTGGTGGGCATTAAATCATGGTCAAGCTCAACATGAACCCATCAGAAATAGATGACAGGACAGCAACTTTGAACAAGCCAAGCTCGAAAAGAATGGTTAGTTAAACAGTCCTAAATATCTCATAAGCAGCTTGACCTACCTGCTGGTGCATTAATCTTCTGTACAACTAAATTGTCTCTGCTAAATTCAAGAGATGTCCACTGTATGGTTTCAGCTTTGGCAAGGCGGATTTCAATCTTGGTTGAGAGGACTTCATATCTGCACTTTCCTGGGACAATCTATCAATAGTGAAACAGAACGAAAAAAGAAAGTTAGCATCTACATGAGCATTCTGTCATAAAAGACAGTCAATGTTGGCACTCTAAAGTGGTAAAATCATTTTAAAATTTGAAGCTTAACAGAACCAACATTGGTCCATCCACTAAGCAATATTAGAAGGATGCAGGTCTAATTTATCTTACCACAATATTCTATTATTATGAAAAGCAAAAGCGTACAACAGAAAACTTTTGTTATACAGCACTTTCCATATTGGTCATAACACCTAGTATGATCACTAATAACAACGGGGCATTTGACAGACCCTGGAAAATTCTAAGAATGGAATACATAAATAGTACGTTCCTCACCTTCCCAAACAAGCGGGGTTGAAAATTGTATGAATCCTCACCGGGCTTATCAATTGTTACACTTAGCTGTAACGAAAGAGCAAATAGGCAAAGTTGCATATTAACACCTTCCCCTAAGGTAGTAAATAAAGAACAAATACGCAAAGCATATAGATGGCATATCTTATATACAACACCAACTTACTATTTGTTCACCAAAGTCAACTACAACACATTTAGCTGGTATCCCTTTTGCAAATATGGTGACAACAACCTCCTCGGGTTTCTGATAAAATTCATGCCTGCATATATGTCATTTCAAATATGCATAGGTAAGTATGGTTCGCTCGGCAAACAAAAAAATTTCAGCTTGTTTTAAGAATCAACGGAAACAATCTATGAAACCAAGATAAACAATTATTGATTCAAATTAGGGATATGCTAAAATTTGCCCACAGGATAGTTACTAAGAGAAATAAAACAGTTTAACAATGACGGAACATAGCCTTTATCTCCAAACAAGCAGCAATATATGGAAATGGAACCCAGCCTGTGGAACCTATCAAATATCATCAATCAAAGTTCTGACATTAGGATGGAAGAAAATACAAGTAACAACAATCATAAACTTTCAAACCTGTATTTTGGTTTTGCAGCAGATACTGTAGTCATATCATTGGAGACAATATTAACAGCTTGAGAGTCTTTTGGAGTTAGATCAGCTTTTTCCACTGCTTGAGAGTCAGGAGTCACAACACCACTTGGAGCTACATCAATAGACTGATCTGGTAGCTCTCCTGCCTCTTCTGTGTCAACAAACAAATTCGTTAAATTAAACAAAGCACAAGCTCATAAGAAGTTATTACTCCATTCGTCCCAAAATGAGTGTCAATTGTTCGTCCTCAAATGAGCTGTCACTTTGTCAAAAATCAACCCCTTTTCTCTAATATAGTCTAATAAAATTCTACACTTATAATTTTTGTTCTTTCCCAGGATTTGTGGTTTTGGTTTATAGTTATCAACTTTCTCATTCATTTGTCCTAACATCATTCTCTCTATCTCTCTCTCTATTTTATTTTTTACTGTAATCATTCCGAAACCACAAAGCCCAACTAACTCTTCGTTGCAAAACAAAGCCTTGGTCGTTCATTTGCAAGAAATAAACAAGCACAAAATCGCATCTGCAACCAACAATAAGTAACTACAGGTAGTGGCTAAATACCAAAATACTATGCATGAGAAATTTTCAAATAGGTGATACTGCCATAAGGCTCTGGTCACCTACTAGCATCTAATGGAAGTATTGGATTTAATGATTACGCAATACTGATAACTGTTCAATATCAATTTACTTACAAATAGACAGAGGACGAATGAATGTTTGGGATCAAGAAAAATGTAGCCTTAACTACGGAATCAAGGTTTATAGATAACATGAAAGCCTCTTCAAGCCAGACATTATGGAGTTTACTCACGCTGGTATGATTTCATTCCTCAGATATTTTAGTGTAGATAAGAGAGTAAACCCCTCGGTACATTTTTCGACTTCTAGCCCAGTTTTGAAGTTGTTTCTATGATTGACTAAGGGAAAGAAACAGGAAAAAAAGGATTGGCTGGACCTCAAAGATAAATCTCTAGAATATCCCTGTTTTCGAAAGTTATATAAACGAAGACCAAGCGCACCCAGTGAGTTGGGTGGCATTTCTGAAATACATTGTCAACAACAATATGCAATTATCAATTAAGACATAATAGCTCAAACACAGTAAAATTACCTGCAATGCATTTGTCACATTTTTTTATCCAATTAGTGAATCTTGTATCTTCTGGAGCCAAAGAGGCACCCGTTTCAAAGGCTGCCTTAGCAGTCTGAAATTCTTCAAGACTGAAACACGCCATGCTGTAAACACAAACCAGAAACAAGAAATTAGGTCAAAACTGGAACAGGGAAGTGGTAGCAAAAATAGTATTCAAGGAGCTTACTGTTGCACCCAAAACAAGAGTTTGGAGATCCTATAACTACTACTCGCTCCATCTCAAAGTGAGTGTCAATTATAAGCTTCTATTTTATTTTTTTTGAAAAGTGAGTATGGACATCTAAACAATATTAGAGAAATATGTACATATTCACCCTTATACTATTTAAGGTTTAATACTTTTTTTGGTTATTAACAATGCTAAAACTTACCAATGATCATCTTTCTACACGTGAGGCCAAAAGAAAGAGAATTAAAAAAAGGTATAAGTTGCCATTCAATATCAGAAACTATCATTGAGAAAGTGTACATAAGAAACTATCATTGAGAAATTAAAAATTAAATTTTCAACGAGAAAATTTTAATCCACCATCGACGGTAAATAATCTTTTTACACAGAAGGTATAAAAATCATATAATTTTATGAGAATTTCTCTAAGCTACAATTATATTACTTCATTATCATATATTAACTACATCCTAAATTTTGGAAACACCAATTTTGATTTTTATGGTGATTTGAATGGATTTTTATTTCAAAGCATTTGATTGGTTGATAGACAAATAACATTTTAAAGCACTAAACACACGGAATTTAATTCCCAAAATTACGTAATATATCAATTGTTATCATCTATGACTTTGATCAATTGAGTTTTTCAAAAGTTCCATGTTATTTTTAGGGTATCATGATGTGCTTGTGTGACCCATCCTTTACACAGAAGGTGTATCAAAATTATAATTTTCACGAAATAGATCAAGTTCGGTAAAAAAAATATTTTCCAGCCTAAGATAGCAGGATTTTACAGTTCAAATGTAAATTGAACTATGCTGTCTAGTAAAAATAAAACATTAATGAACAAACTTTTACAAATGAGAGTAATTCAGCAACTGTATAATGTAGTGAAATTTTAAAGCAAAATGTTCATTGAAACGATTTTCACATTGCCGGGGTAAAGTGATAGAATATTAAACAAAAACTAATGACCACGTTCAAGGATACTAACTCTGAAGCATGACTAAAACTAACTGGCACGAAAGAGATAGGGCCTGGCCCAAAACTGAGCTGATCAAAAATTAACAAAGCACTCTCACCCTTTCCGGAGATATGCCTTTGACATTGAAGGGTCAAACTCAATCGCTCGATTTGCATCTTCAACAGCTTCTGCTCAAAAAAATGTACACTAATTAATCAGCCTCAAGTATATGTTAGTCCCTCCGTTTTGTTTTGACATTTTCCCTCACAACATGCACTATCATGGACAATTAAAACGAAATGGAGGGAGTGGTATCAATCATTCCACACATAGGCGAATACTAATTTTAGCCATAACAAAAGTGTATATTAGAATGTACAACAATATGTTTTGTTAATTCAATATCTCTTTACTTATCGGAAAAAATGTACAACAATATGAATGCATATTAGGTTGAAATTCTTGCATAGAGACAACTGACAAGCATGTGTAAAATAGTTAAATACGATGGAAACTGTGGCTAAAATTATAATTAAAATCGTTATACCAAATATGTGTTCCTACATTGAGTTGCACATTTATAGTTTTCAAAGTACAAACATCAAAAAACTGAAATCACACTTTCTCAAATTGAAATATAAAATAAATGCATCCGTCCATCGAACCCTCCGACATTTGTGTATTAACTTAAAAAACAAATACGTAGACACTGGGTTCAAAATGAACTGTCTAAGTAATCAAATGCATTAAAATCCTAAGGTTTTCTCCAGCCCATGTGTCTAGCAGTTGTAAATAATAAAAAACCTGAGACTCTAAATTCAGGAGCGGAGCCAGCTACGTTCTAGGGGTAGCCAAACCTTGCCTCAAAGATGGGGAAAATTCAATTTTGCTTTTGTAAAAAGTGCAGTTAAGATACTATCTTTATCATTTTACCTCAAAATGAGTGTTTATTGTCGAGTGAAGTTACGAAATTCAGCTTTGTTTCTCAGATATCTTAATGTTCAAAACCTCAAATGCAACATTACTGCTCCCACTTGCTAGGTCGATTAGACACATATACCACTAGTATTGCTTATGTAGTAGTCACTCCGTCCCACTTAAAGAGTTACCCTTTCCTTTTCAAGCCGTCTCACATGAAGAATTACATTTTCTTTTAGAGTCGATCTCACTTGAACATATTAACCCTAATTTTTGTAATGAGCCACACATTCAAATATTTTTTTCATGAAAATCACCTCTTTACGACTCATTAATTAATCTACGTGTCTGGTCAAAGTGTAACTCTTCATGTGGTACGGCGGGAGTCATATTCATTAATATTCATAAAAACCACAAAATAGACACTCATTTTGGGGTGACGAGTACCATATGTCTGTTATACTTGTTTAGTATTTTTATGTTGCATCGCGAAATAAAATTAATTAAGATGATTTCATTACATTAAAATCAATTCTCACTTTGTACACATTTTCCATTTTAAAAAATAAGTGCAACATAAATAGTATTTTGTATGTAATTTTTGGAAACATAGATATGTCTCCTAACACCGAAAAAATGGTTTTCAACGTCTATTCAATGAGCAGTGCTTTGTACACCGCATATTCATACCGCATAATACACAGACATGCCTTGTGGGACTGTACATTCCTGCAATATACAACCCTGCAATGCATGTCTGTGTACTATGCGGTCTGCTGTTGCTGCGTATCAAGAATTATCCCTATTCAATAGATACTGACCCTTAAGTTTCGCGATTATGCTTTATGTCAATAAATTTGCTATCAGCTGCTGACTCTAATCTCACTACTTAATCAATCAGTTGCCAATAATACGAAATACTCCTGTTAGACTAAAAATTAACGATAAGCACTGGTATTCACGGTTTGAAGTGATGAAATATTCCTGTCAACAACTACCGTAACACAAGTTAAAACTAATATGTAAGATCAGAAAGTAATACTAGAGCGCACACAGTAAACTGAATAGACGGATTTAGGATTTCGTTAGACAAGCACAAACACTAAGGACTGAAATTAAGCATGTACTACACCGTGCTACTCTAATAACTAATTGGAATCGGGAGGGAAGAGAGGAGGTTACCGGTGAAGGAGTTGAGTTTGATGTTGGCCTGAGCGCGGTCGGAGTAGAGCTCGGCGTTTTTAGGGCTGAGGGAGATAGCTTGGGAGTAGAGGTCAACGGCGAGTTCGAAGTGGTCGTCGATGAAGGCGGCTTTAGCCCTAGCCTCGAGATCGGACGCCATTGCAGGGACTTGTTGCAATAGAACTCTCTAGAACTTAAGAAGAATTGAGGAAAAACACAGAAAACTTTTTGGGGAGGGGAGAGGAGAGGGAGAGGGAGGGTTATATGATTGGGCAAAGGAAGGAATTAATGCTTGACTTGGAGCGCTAATTAAAAAAGACAACTTAAATATAAATATATAAATAAATATATAAATTTAAAGTCTTCGTCTAAGCCTTTAATGAATTTATTTATTTTAATTATTTCTCTGATAAAAAATTCAAGCTTTCTGGTTACTTATTCCCCACTCTTTCCCATTGAAGTTGTTGAGGAATTCTTTTTTTATTATTTTTAATGTTTATTATTTACTTTTAAAAATACTATCCTTTGAATTTTTAACTTATTTATCAAATTTCTATCATGTTAATACATCCAATTTTAATACAATACTCTCTTGTCTCTGATAATTAGGAAAATATTCTCTCTTCAAATATTTTCGCTAAATGCACTCTCTCGTTATTAGGTTTCTTATATCTCAACACTAAAAGTATGCAGTAGATTAAAAATTAGTTTTCTAATATTTCAAGATAATTGGATTTGGGTAATTTGATTATGAAATGTATTATATTTCTGTTTTACAAGCCTGTGAGGGTACAGACTAACCTAGTGAGCGAAACTAACCCATTGGAGTTCCCAACTGCAATAACGAATTCGGTTTTTCTATTTTGAATATTTTTAAAAATGAAATAGGTATTTGAAGTTTGAATTTTCTGTCTTAAATAATATTTTATTTTATATTTCATACTTTTAAATTTCTATCTCAATTTTTAAAAAGATGACCCTAAAATTTTATGGTTCGTTTGATTGAAGGGACGAAAAATAGGAGAATTGAAAAATAGTAGTATTCAACTTTTAACTCTAAAAAATGATTTTTTTTCCTTCCTGTTGTTTGGTTGAACAGAAAAAATATAAGAAGTTTCATTTTCACTCGTTTGGTATGACATGTAAAAAGAAAATGAAAGATTTGAAAATGATATATCAACGTTTAATTCTTCTTCACTTTCCTTTCATTTTTCATCCCAATTTTGGAAAATAAATATTTAATAAAGAAGATATGTTTTTATTTCTCCTACTTTAACCACCCTCCCTCACATTAACCCGTCTACTAAACAAATAAAAATAAATGCACCTCTTTCATTTTCCTCCTATTTTTTCTCAAATCAAACACAACATTAAATTCTAAAAATTCTAGATAATTAGTGTGCCTATGACAAAAGAAGGAACACCGTTTGGAACAGGAAATCCAAACTACATTTTTGATACAGAAATTCAAACTCTCCAATACCCTCTCAAAAGACGAACCACTTGGCACTTTAACATTAATTTTGGTGATTCAAAATTCCCCAAGAGTCAACACAAGACCAAACCCTTTACTCACTTTACCGCGTGCTTGATTCTCGTTTCAATCTTGCAAATGGAACGACTCAAAGGCAAACCAGGCGTTTAAAGTTCTGTTACTTTGATCTGGGCTCGATTTTTCCAATTCCGCGAGAAGTCCATGAGAATACTTGAAGCCTAAAACAAATGGCTTCCAATTCCGCGAGAAGTCCATCAGTACCAGTAAAGATAGAGTTCCTTGGTTATTGCTGAGCGTATTAGCTTTGTTATGTTCCTCTATACCTCGGGCCTTAAAACATGTTCTAGCTTGAATTGAACCCCCAGCACCCAACCCAAAAGGAAGCCCTGACAAGCTCCAAAAATGCTGCGCTCAAGGCTGCTAGGTTCATTAATCAGCCCTACCATTCTCCAAGTTGACTACCAAGTCCAACCATGCGGTCCGTATAGAAACTCTAAATATCACTGGCTTGGTTGTATCTCCCAGTAAAATAGATGAGGGAGCTACAGCACAGTGCCAAAATTGAGGGTCAGTCCCTATACCTTAGCGCCAATAGAGAGAATCAATCCCTCGAATCCATTTCGCATAATATTCACGAAAAATGTACTTGCAGTTTCCAAGAAAGTGAAAGTCACTAAAAAGCGGCCGAATTAGAGCTTATTAATTCAAGATTGACACAGATGAACAGTTCCTTTGAGCAAACACAATTCCCATGGCTTATAACAAACATAAACAAGAACGGACATGATTCAGCTTTTAACTTTAGGTCGCATGTTGTAAAAATAAAACAGGCCCTGACAGCCAGTACAATCATTGAGCCTCACTCGAGCTGATTGCAGGCCCTTCTTTCTTAGTAGCACCCTCCAAAGTGCCAGTGGTAACAGCTGCCAGTGTATTGTAAAATTCCTCAGGGAGAGGACCAGGCCGATGTAGTGGAACATGCTTGGGAACTGGAGCATCATTCTCAATTACTTCACATTCATAATCATCCGGTACACCCCACGCATCCCACTCTGCAATCCAAGATAGCATAATCTGAAAACTATATTTACGAAATATTCGCAAGTTACAGGTCAAGGATATGGAAGGTTAGCTTTCAAAATGAGGTCTCAC